>BQNB010103759.1:0-18324 GCA_026074375.1 Tanacetum coccineum
AAGAATCACTATCCATGATAAGTTCCATCATTCCTAATCCTAATCTTAAATAATTAAATACTTCACGTTTTAAAGGCTTTGTAAATATATCGGCTATATTATCCTCGGATGCAACTTTCTCGATAGAAATATCGCCCTTTTGGACGTTATCACACAGAAAGTGATGACGTATTTCTATATGTTTAGTTCTAGAGTGTTGTACGGGGTTTTTACTTAGGTCGATAGCGCCTTTATTTTCGCACATAATCGGAACGTCGTTGAGGCATATGTTGTAGTCGATAAGAGCTTGTTTCACCCATAGTGCTTGTTGACATGCCTTCCTGGCGAAGACGTATTCGGCGTCAGTCGTGGAGATAGCAAGGTCCGTTTGTTTCTTAGCGAACCAAGATGTCAAACAACATCCCATGAACGTACAAACGCCACTAGTGTTTTTGCGATCAACGTAATCGCCCGCTTGGTCAGAGTCGGCATAAACTATAGTTTCTATTCCGGTTCCTTTCGGATACCATAATCCTAAGTGACTAGTTCCTCTAATATACCTAAATATACGCTTAACGGCTTCTAAATAGGTAGTCTTAGGATAAATATTTGGCCTACTTGCGGTTGAATAAAGTAAACTATCAATCATACCTTGATATTTAGAGCTATCTATGAAGTCGGCTTCATCGTCCTTAGTGAGCTTGATTTCTGTTGACATCGGCGTCTTGGTTGGTTTGGAATCTTCCAACCCGAACTTTTTAACATCTCCTTGATGTACTTGGATTGATTGAAACATATTTCATCTTCCATTTGTTTAATTTGAAGACCCAAGAAGAAGTTCAACTCCCCCATCATACTCATCTCAAACTCGTCCCGCATGATTTTGCAAAATCATCACACAAGTTTTGACTCATAGAACCAAATATAATGTCGTCGACATATATTTGAACAATGATAAGATGTGACTTTGATTTCTTAGTAAAAAGTGTGTTATCAACCATACCCATTGAATACTCGTGTTTTATCAAATATGCTTTTAGTCTATCATACCAAGCTTTAAGAGCTTGCGTAAGACCATACAAAGCTTTCTTAAGTTTATAAAGAGAGTTTGGTTTTTGAAAATCAATGAACCCCAGAGGTTGAGCAACATAAACCTCTTCGTTTATAGAACCGTTTAGAAAAACCCTTTTTACATCCATTAGATATAATTTTAAATCATTTGCACAAGCAATAGCAAGAAGTATTCTAATAGACTCTAAACTAGCTACCAGAGCATATGTTTAATCATAATCTATACCTTCTTGTTTATTATATCCTTGTGCTACTAATCTAGCCTTATTTCTAGATACTATACCGTTTTCATCTAATTTATTTCTAAAGACCCATTTCATTCCTATGACCGATTGACTTATGGGTAAAGGGACTAATTTCCAAACATCATTAGCTATAAATTAATTTAGTTCTTCTTGCATAGCTACATCCTAACTTTCATCTTTTAATGACTCTTTGACATCTTTGGGTTCTATTGTAGATATAAAACAAAAGAAAGTACTATGATTTTAGGCTTGAGACCTTAAGGTTCTTTGATTAAGATTTCCTATGACTTGATCTAGTGGATGATTCTTAGACTCCATAATGTTCACGATTTCTTCAACTTCTATCGACTCATCTTCTTTATTATTATTATTTACTACTTTGGTATTCTTTTTATTGGCTTCTTCTTCACCAACATCATCATCAACTAATGGTGATGATTTGGTAGGAGGATGACTTTCATCGAATGTCACAATGAGTGATTCTTTGACTTTCATTGTATGTTCATTTAATACTACATAAGCTTTACTATTTTAAGAATACCCTAGAAAAACACTTTCGTATGACTTTGGGTCAAACTTGATTAGATAGTCTTTAGTATTCAAAATGAAACACTTGCTTCCAAATACTTTAAAATATTCTAAAGAGGGTTTCCTACCTTTAAATATTTCATAAGGGGTTTTTCCTAGTATTGGTCGAATTAATATTCTATTTAGTATGTAAGTTGACGTATCAATGACATTACCCCAAAATTTTTGTGGAATAGTTTGTTCGTTAAGCATAGTCCTAGACATCTCTTGTAAGGTCCTGTTTGTTCTTTCTACTACCCTATTTGATTATGGAATACGTGGAGCCGAGATGTTATGAGTAATGCCTTGCGCATCACAATAAGCTCCGAATTGTAATTCATTATCAAATTCCCGATCATGATCCGTTCTAAAAGCTTGTTATAGAACTACCTAGTTTGTTTTGAATTTTCCTACATAATATTTTAAATTTCTCAAAAGCTTCATTTTTAGTCTTTAGAAATCTAGTCCATTTATACCTAGAATAATTATCTACTACAACTAAGGTGTATAGATTACCTCCATAGCTTTTAATTGTCGATGGACCAAATAAGTCCATACGTAATAATTCTAAACATCTTTTAGTAAAAATTATATTTTTAGCTTTCTGACTTGCATGAGCTTGCTTCCCAATTTTGCAAGCATCACAAAAATGTTTATTATATTTTAGCTTAGGTAAGTTTCTAACTAATTCTTTAGATGACAACGATTGAATTAAACGCGTATTTGCACGACCAAGTCTTCTATGCCATAAGGTAGAATTATCCACTATCGTGGCGAGACATAATTTGTCTTGAGACTTATTTCAATTTCATTACGTATAAACCATTTTTCCTAATCCCGTTTCCTATGATTTTACCATCTTTAATTATTTTACTACCTTCTTCCATGAATAAGACTTGACACTTATTGTCACAAATTTGACCAACACTAAGTAAGTTAAATGCTAAGTTATCAACGTGTTCTACATTAGATATAGTAAGAGAGTCATTAGAGATCGTACATTTGCCTATGATCTTTCCTTTTAAGTTACTTCCAAAAACAACATTACCTCCGTCGTATGCTTTGTAGGTAGAGAATAAACTCTAGTTACCGGTCATATGTTTGGAGAAACCACTATCTTTGATCCACTCATCCGGTTCCAAGCATGTTCTTAAGCATACCTATTTCAACAAAAGCAAATTTAAGCGTTTGGTCCCCAATATCTCATGGGTCTAAATGTAACACCCCCAAAAATGTGTCGCAACGGAAGTATGTCCGGGGGCGTTACTTCATAATACATAGCACTAGATACACAAGAACGACCTCTAAACGTGTCGTTTGAAAAGTAATCTCGTTGATTTCCTTAAAATTGATATAACATTTGTCCCATAATTGCATCACAATGAAAAGCTTGAAAACAACCCAACGAGATTTGATCATTTGTATGTAAGTAGTAATCTATGAATGAAATCTTGTCAAATTTAAACTCTAGTGCACATCAAATAATCCAAGCATCTATAAAAAGAGTTAACATAAAGTTGATGAGTTCATAGGTTTCTGTAAATATAATTGTTGAACCAAAGTTCTGTAAAGTATGTATGACCATTTAAATATTTAAATGTCCTTCCAAAATGTATGTATGATTTTTAGAAATCATAGAATTGTAAAAATATGCATGACCATTTCAATCCCCAAATAGTCATAAAATGTACGTATGAAAGTTGGACCACAAATGTCCAAAGTATGTATTGCCACTTTATTCAAGGCAACGTAAATGTTCAAGTGTGTATAAAACCATGATTACCATTACTCTAAGTTCATGAAACTGCGACGTAGACTTGTATGTATGCCACTTTATTCAAGGCACAGTAAGAGTGTACCCATCGTAGGTGTTCCCTCCAAGAACACCCGGGCATTAATGAACATAATATGTACCCATCATAGGTGTCCCCTCCAAGAACACCCGGGCATTAATGAAAATAATATGTACCCATCATAGGTGTCCCCTCCAAGAACACCCGGGCATTTCTGAAAATATCCATGTGTATGTAATTGTTGGCCCTGAAGACTCAACCAATCGTATTCCGACATGTTATAACGTTCGTTTGCCCAGTGATAGCTAATCACCCGAACGGGGATTGTCAATCCCGAATAGATCTATTTCATAACATTCGCGCTCACCCTCCAAGTGATTTACAGTTCATGCAACCTAAGCTAATCCGTAATTATAAAAGTATAGTATGTGACAAGTATAACCAAGTATTGAATCTCATCGCGAGATATATAATGAGTATGCAAATCAATTTGTAATCAACCATGTAAATGCATTTGCAAACAAGCATGTTCTCTCCCCAAAAATATACATAAAACAAGTAAAACATAGGGCTATAAACTCACCTTGATGTTGAAGAACGATTGACAGATAGGCATATAATATGCACAACACAACGGTACTTGGTTAGAGTAAATAAAGTAAAGGTCTCTATGCATGAGTCAACATAGCGGTTATCCTATCAATCTTCCCATTACAAGTCCCGCCCATACAAGACTTGTAATACTCAGATTCATACATAATTCTATGTAAACAAAAATTATGACGGTCTTTGTATAATTCGATATTGTAGATAACTATGAAGGAAATAAGTATTCCTTAAAACATTTGAATTTTAACTTGGCGATCCTGAGAACGAAGTGAGACCATTATGTAATTCACAATGTCTGACGAGTAGAATGAGACCATTGTGCAACCCACAATGTCTAAAAATAAATGAGGCCATTGTACAACTCACAATGCCTTAAGAAAAATGTTCTGGTATTTATATAAATAACTCTTATATAAATAAATGTGTGATATACGCAAAGGATGCAAGCATATATATAAATTATACATATGTATGACATGTAAGTACTTAATGCAGCACGTAATGCAAGCACATAAGCCAGTAGCGTGTATGCACTTTGAAAATGTTTGATGTGATGCAAATTTTTGTGAAAACGGTTATAGTCTAAGGTAAAATATGCAACCTATTTCTCTATAACCAGGGCTCTGATACCAATCTGTAACACCCCCAAAAATGTGTCGTAGCGAAGTAATCCGAGTAGCGCTACTTCATATACCCGCGCTAAGATACACGAGATAACTAACCTCTAAACGTGTCATTCGAAAGTTAATCTCGTTCATTTCCTTGAAATAGATATAACATTTGTCCCGATAGATTGCATCACAATAAAAGCTTGAAAACCAACCCATACTGAGATTTGAGTCATTTGAATTAAGTATACTCCCATGATGAAATCATGTCAAATATAGAATTCCAGTGCCAACATCAAATATACCAAGGCACTAATCACCTGAGAAAAATATTCTAAAAAAGAGACAATATAAAGTTGTGAGTTCATAGTTTCTGTAAATATAATTGTTAAACAAAGTTCGGTAAAGTATGTATACCATTAATCCTGTAAATGTACTTCCAGAAATGTAGTGTATGTATTTTTAGAAATTCATAGAGATTGTAAAAATATGCATTACCATTTCAATCCCCAAATATGCATAAAAATGTACTAGAAAGTTGGACTACAAATGTCCAAAGTATGATTTGCGCCACGTTATTCAAGGCAACGAAAATAATGTTTCCAAGTGTAATAAAACCATATTACCTTAACACAATTCATGAAACTAGCGACGTAACTTTTTGTATGCCCACTTTTTTCAAGGCACAGAAAAGATTGTAACCCATCGTAGTGTTCCCTCCTAGAACACCCGAGGCATTAATGAACATAAAATGTAACCCCATCATAGGTGTGCCCCACAAGAACACCCTGTCAATATGAAAATCATATGGTACCCATGCAGTAGTTTACCCCTCCAAACACATGGCTTATTGAAAATATCCATGTGTATGCAATTGTTTGGCCCTGGAATACTCAACCACTCGTATTCCGACATTTTACTAACTGTCGATGCCCGTGATAAGCTAATCCGACCTGAACTGTGGGTGGATGTGTCATTCCCGAAAGATCTATTTCATAACATACGCCTCCAACCCTCCCAAGATGATTTAACAGTGTCATGCCAACCTAAGCTAATCCGTAACAAAAAAGTATTGTACTGACAAGTATAACACAAGTATTGAATCTCACACCGGCGAGATAATATAATGAGTATGCAAGCAATTTGTATATCAGCCATGTAAATGCATTTTCAAACAAGCATATCTCCTCGCCCAAAAATATATGTAGCGAACAAGTAAAACATGTGGCTATAAACCCTTTGATGTGAAGAACGATTGACTAATATGACATCTAATATTCATAAACACAACGAAGTACGAAACGGCTTGACCGAGAAATGCAGCTTAACTTAACAGGCTAAGTCCCCCTATCCTAGGTAATGTATTTGGATCTCCCGATAGAATGGAAAAAACAACATCCAAAACAGCGACAAAATCGTTGATAAGATTAGATTTAAAGTTGTCATTAGTTTGGTGGATGGTTAAATAAATAAAATAAAAGAGTGAACGCAAAGTAAGAAAAACATTCTTTGTATATAATACATATGAAAAATAAACCATTATTAACTCGTACCGTGAATCATATAACAAATGACTAGCAATCCCAAGAGATTAATGTGAAGTATAAAATTCACATAGGTATTGATATATGGAGGCGTAATAAAAATATTAAACAAAATATTTTGACACCAATTTAATTCAAAGAAGTCCTTGCATATAAATTGAGACACACGTCTTAATTTATAGTTTAACACAAAATCTATGTTAGTACAGTCTTCTAAACAATTATGATGTTATCTTCTAGCTGACATATTAAAATATAAGAATCATATTTTATAAATTTATATTTTCGTTTCCTCGACTGGTCCGTGGTCTAAAATATTTATCTCATTTACAGTATAAGTTTTTTCGTTTGTTTAGCCGCTTATTGTATATATACAAATTACTAAATATTTTTAAAATATAAATAGTCCCTGTTTAATCGGTTTCCAAAATAATAGAAGCTTTAGTAAAACATTACTAAATATAAAAGTTTATATAAATTTTGCCATGACACTTTTGTTTATATATCGTTTCCCATATTTATCAAATCTAAAGTTTTTCCACTTTTCAAACAATCCGCTTTTCAAGTATATATTTTTATATAAAACTCAGCAATAATAATTATTAACATTTTTTTACCCATTTCAAAGCCACCATAAACCGGGTTTTAATTTATAGAAATCTTATGATATATTTACTTATCAATTTATATACCCAAAAACACCCTTACGGTAAATCTGCTCAACCAAAACTTACCTATTTCTGCTAAACCAACCAAACGGACCCCTTGTGCTTCTTCCTAAACCCAACTCACCCCTGTTCTTATGTTAACCAAACGCATCCCTTGGAGCAAATTCTGTCCCAACCAAAACGCCACCATTAATACAAATGTTAAGACCAAAGACATCCCATTGCTGGTTTTTGCTATACAAAACACCTCCGTTTGGCAAATCTACCAAACCAAACACACATTATGTGCCATTCTGCATAACCAAACGAGCCCTTAGTTGTTTTCTACCAAGCCAAACGCACCCTAATCTGTACAACCACCAAATTGGTAATTTCAACAACCAAACGCACCTCTATGGTGGTGGTGACTACCAAATGCACCCTTGTGGTGTTGAGGCAAAAACAAAACGCAAAAACCTCTATGGTGGGTGTTGAAACTCGGGGCCAAACGCACCTTGTCGTTGTGGGTCAACCAAACGCACCCTTTGTTGGGTTTACATAAACCAAATGCACCCTGGTCGGTGCAAGAACCAAAACGCACCCCTTTGGTGGAAACAAAACCAAGCGCAGCCCTTTATAAACCAACCGCACCCTATTTGGTGCTAATAATAACCACACGCACCCTTTGGTGCTAAATCGGCAACCGAACGCACCTAATATGGGGTCGAACCAAACACACCCTAATCTGGTGTATACCACAAAATTGACGCACCCTTGCGGCGGAGACAAACCCGACGCACCCTATTGGGCTGCGATGAAGCCAAACGCACCCTTGGGTCGTTTATTATTTAAACCGGACGCACCCTTGGTGGTTATTAAAACCCGAACGCACCTTTGGTGCATATAGAAACCAACCCACCCTTCTTTTTGTGCCAAACCCAACCGAACGCACCCTTTTGGGAGGTTTTTAACAAACCAAAACGCACCCTTGTGGTCGTTTATTTATCGAAACAAGCACCACCTTCGTGGTGGTTTTCACCCCAAAAACAAACATGCCCCTTTGTGGCTGTTTTACACTCGAAAGAAAGCCGAACGCACCCCTTATAGGGTGGTTGCCACTCTAAACGCACCTCTAGGGGTGGTTGTATAGCAAACCCGACACACCCTTTTGGTGCACCGGTCAAACCATCACACCCTTGCGGCGGTTGGGATTTTTAGGAGATAGTGGTGATGAGTGGTTGATGATAAAGATGGAGGTGGAAATGATGGTGGTGGTGTTATGGTGGCGTCGGTGGGGAGGCAGCCGGAGGAGGGGGCGGCGCGTGGCGGCGAGTGACCTAGTGGGTCGGATAGATCGGTTAACGAGGAACACTTTTGGTTTCGGCCGGAAAAGTCCGCCGGAAAAGTTTTCTGGCGGCGGTGGTGTGGGCTGCCGGAAATGGGAGAGAGAAGAGGGATGTATGTGTATAATTTTTGTTAAAAAATGAATGGTAAAGTTTTATAAAAATTTATTTATAATAAAACTTTAAAATTAAGTGGCAAGCTAAGGATAGTCTAGGGTAGGAAATGTAAATATTTTCACAGGGACCTAAAGTGTAACTTTCATTAAATAATGGTTCGGGGCTCGATTAAGCCACTTAACGGATGATTCAACACACGAAACTTGCGTCATTGTTTTTCAAATAATTTTTCCAACAAAACCGAGTTTTCATTTGATAGTATTTCATAAATATTTTTATACATTTATAAAAATATTTGTTATTTATTTGGAAACCCGGTTATGTCTTGTCCGAAAGTAAAAATAAAAATAAATTTCTAACCCGTATATTCGCGTTATCAACAAACGTTTTCGAATAAAATGATGACTAATTTATTAAATATTTTTATTTAATAAAAAGTGTTAATTAAATATAATTTAATTATTTTCTCGTTTCTAAATCTTGCGAGGGCATTTCAGTCACTTTCTGTCTGTTTTCAGGTCTCGGTCAAAACTGAAAAGTTGTCAGGAATGTCGTTTTACATCAAATTGCTTTAGAGTCCGAATAATGAAAACGTGATTTAGCTGCTCGTTTTTGATAAATCAACTTAGGAATAACATATATCTCCTTTAAATATGTTCCGAAAAATTACCGGTTACGCGGTAATCGCTTTTATGTGACAATAAAAGACCAAAAGTAAAAAAAAGTCAAATCGGACTTGAAAAGTCAAAGGTTAAAATAGTCCTTTGAAATTCCGAAAATTGCCGGATGTTACATCCATAAGAGGCTCCTTCTCAATTGGCTCCTCTTTTGGATCTCTATAGCGCTTAAGTCCAACTAGGAAAATGATTCCTCAACGAAACTTCTTACGGATAAGGGAGACATAGCTATAAATAGTAAGAAAATAATATATACCATATTAGGTAATAGTAGACAAAATATCTAAATAAAAGTTAAACAAAATAAGATAATAAAAGCTATATAATTAGGGGAAAGTATAATAGTTATAATACTAAACACTTAGGCCCTACTATGCATCTATATGAAGGACTCCTAGGTTATAGTCTAGGCTCATGGATTAAATACCATGTGGTGGATGATCTCTCTTAGGTGTCTTATTTTGTACATACAATGGGACACTTGGCCTAATGGATTGCATGATATGCATATTCATCTAGCTAAACATCTCATTCTTCTCATAAAAAAAATGTCAATCTCTCTCTCTTTGCTCTCTCTCTTGGTGTCGTGTACACCATCAACTCAACTTAAAAATCATACAAATTTTTACATAGTAAATATATCTTATAGTTGAAAATTTTCAAGACTAGTCATTATCCTATTGTTGTATTCTCTTCAATCCCTCTTCCAATGATTATCATTTTGGCAACTTTTAGGGGGCTGATTTATTAGAGTAATTTGATGTGTTTATAATTTTGGATTGGATGAGTTGTTGTATTTGAGTTATGTGATCTTGAGTTTTCAATCTAATTGGGTGTTATAAGGATCCCACTAAAGCTCTTTCATAATCACTCATTTAATAAAGTAAACCCTAAACCCTTTTGATTAATTTTATTTTCATGATGAACTTGATATTTTTGATGTGGGTTTTCTGAGTTTGATGAGTTTTAGTGTTTTTGAGATGTTTGTGATGATTGGTATGGCATTAGAATGATGTTAGGATGTTTTTGAAAACACTAGTTGGGTTGTTTGATTGAAAGTTGTTTGGATAGATAAATTGAGATAGCAGGTTGATGGTGTGATGTAAAAATCTATTTTGATTAAGGTCTTTGATTTTATAACTTGACTGGGTAGAGCAACATATAAGGTGTATGTGATGCTTTGGATGGAGCGGTAACTCATCCGGATGACCAAGTTACGCCCAAATTAGTGAAACTAGTCCAAATAGGTGACTTGCAGATAGTTTGTGTGTTAATGGAATGTTTTTGGCTTAGAGCCTATTGTATCTTTACATAAATAGATATATTATAATCTCGGAGATGGTGAATTGGATGGAGTCGTATCTCCTTCGGATGAGTTAGATATGCCCAAATTAGTAAAACTAGTCAAAATGGGTCATAGAATCTAGTTATGCAGATATTTTGTGTTTTAATGGGAAAATTTTGGCTTAAAGCCTACTAGTTATTTACATGAATGAATAGGTTAATATATCAGGTCCTAGTGGTGATTTGGATGGAACACCAACTCTTCTGGATGGTCAAAATACGATCAAAACCATAGAAACGATCTTAGTGTGTACCCAGAATTTGTAATACAGATTGTTAAGCTTATAACGAATTTTATTTGACTTGGAGGCTACTATAGTTTTATATGGGTCAAGGGTACAACCTATGAGGACCATGTGGTTCTTTGGATAAGGTCATAACCATTCCGGATGAATGAGTTACGATCAAAATGGTGAACTAAGGTCTGTGATTTTATAACTTCATTGGGTAGAGAAACATACAATGTTTATGTGGTGCTTTGGATGGAGCGGTAACTCATCTGGATGACCAAGTTACACCCAAATTAGTGAAACTAGTCCAAATTGGTGACTTGCAGATAGTTTTTGTGTTAATGGAAATTTTTTGGCTTAGAGCCTATTGTATCTTTACATAAGTGGATATATTATAATCTCAGGTCCATATGGTGAATTGGATGGAGTCGTATCTCCTTCGAATCTAGTTATAGAATCTACTTATGCAGAATCTAGTTATGCATATAGTTTGTGTTTTAATGGGAACATTTTAGCTTAAAGCCTATTGATTATTTACATGAATGAATAGGTTAATATCTCAGGTCCTAGTGGTGATTTGGATGGAACACCAACTCTTCCGGATGGTCGAGATACGACCAAAACCGTGGAAACGAACTTAGTGTGTACCTAGAATTTGTAATACAGATAGTTAGGCTTGTAACGAATTTTATTTGACTTGGAGGCTACTGGATTTTTACATGGGTGATGGTTACAACATATTAGGACCATGTGGTTCTTTGGATAAGGTCATAAACATTCCTAATGAATGAGTTACGATCAAAATGGCGAAACTAACTAGAAATTGTGCCTAGATTTTCAAACGAATATATCATAAAAACTATGAACCTAGGTACTATTTTTCTAAAACTAAAAGTTGTAGATAACTGATAGACTTAAACTTGAGATTTTGAATGGGGTTCTAACTAGTTATGGATTGTGAGATATGATCAAAATGGTGAAGTGGAAATTGTTTCCAAAACTCTGATTGTGTACTTAGGGGTAAATTGGTCATTTCACTTAGGTTCTGGATACATTGGAGTGTTTGGTTGATAACATCAGTAAACTAGGGTCATTAAGCTTAATTAAGGCAAGAACCGTTCATTTATACCTATTACGGATTTTATGATATAGGTCCATTAAGTCGGCGTAAGTGCAGAATTGTATAGTGTCGGATTGCTTTCAACGGTTTAATGAGTATAACGGACTTTATAAAATGGGTAAATAAGTGGTATAAGTGGGTTTATACTTGAAGGTAGATTAGTTCAGGTCCTAAAGGGATGTTTGGATAAATCTTACTTGGTTAAATGGGTAGGAAATTCCATACCATGTCACGATGATTCTCTTGTATCTTTTGCGTATTGTTGTTGTGTGAGTTGTGGTTTACCGTACTAAGTAGCCTTTATTTTTAGGTGGTACTTAGAAGCGTTTGGTGATAGACGTACTTGATGTAACTTATGCGTTTGTACATCTTTGACTTACGGTGAGTTCATAGCCCCACCTTTTCCCTTTTAATTGTTTTCATAAACTATTTTCAGGGTGAGAATACATGCTCGTTTTACTAAGTAAACTTATTGATTTTTACTACTTAAGCGTTACATGACTATTTTTACTAAAGCTTTTACTTGCTTACTACATGACTTCAAATACATGTGTGATACATGGTTGTTTTCTTATGAACTTATTAAAGTTTGAATTGATGACTACATGATTTGAGAATATTGAATACCTATACATGAAACTGAGAGTTTCAAACACATGCTTGTTTTACTATTGGACACAAGTGTTTTAAGTTGTATGCTATCCAGATTATTGCTTGAATATTATTGCCTAAGTTACCACATTGTCATTTAAGTCCCCACCAATCATGAATCGTTAATTGCTAATGTAGCAAGCGCGAGTGTTATGGATAGATCTATTGGGACTGACAATCCCCACCTGGAATTTCTGGTCATAAGTTGACCATGGTGCATTTAACATTATGAGGACAGTTAGGTTGTTGGCAAGCATCCTATATATTCTCAGGGGCACAAAACTAGTTAAGGTTTCGGGGTCATGAGCTTAGTGCAATAATACATGTTTTGGACTCTTGAATTCATTTCGTAGTCTACTATTACTTAAATCTTGTGGTCCATTACTGAACATTACTTGATTTATTGAATCACTACTTGGATTTCAAAAATAATACTTTGAAATGTTGTAACGCTACTTTTCTTACTGAAATATTACTTGAATTATTTCAATACTGCTTTTACTTAAACCTATGAATTCACCAACATTATTGTTGACGTTTTGCATGTATTTTCTCAGGTTATTATTTTGCTAGCTGAGCATTGGGAGCATTTGAGTCACGCGGATATATTTTTGAAGGCTTTATAATTTGAGTACCATTCGACAAATGTTTTGAAAATGTTTTCTATTGCATTGCAAATGGGACCTATTGTAACTCTGATATTTTATAAAAATTATCGAATGGTTGACTTTTCAAAACGTCTCACTTAGAGTCGTTTTCTGTAACTTGTACTTTATGCTATGAAGTAGCACCCCAAGTGGTATTCCGCTTCGTGTTGATTTTGGGGGTGTTACAAGCGCGAAGCTTATTAAAAACCAAGATTCTTTAGGAAAATCCTCCTTAAACTTCTCTTATAGTTTGTTCTAGTGGATGAGTCGTACTTCTAAATAATTCATAATGTCCAGTTTTTAATTAATCTTGAAATCAAGTTTCATAGTATAGAGTCTAATTAATTTTCACAAAAAACAAGTTTTCCACGAAACAAATAGCAGGTCATAATGAACATGTATTAGGCGTGTAATTAATAGACCAGTTTAATATCATCTTTCTTTATAAGTATTAGTCCATATTGCATACATATT
This sequence comes from Tanacetum coccineum, assembly GCA_026074375.1. Lineage (NCBI taxonomy): Eukaryota > Viridiplantae > Streptophyta > Magnoliopsida > Asterales > Asteraceae > Tanacetum > Tanacetum coccineum. The sequence continues at coordinate 13,667 of BQNB010103759.1, forward strand.
AGGCGTGTAAACAAGTAATCAAATAAAATATGCACATAATTAGACAAATACAAAAGATGACATTAATCAAACAAGTAAACATGTAAAATCCGAGTTCTTAAGCGAGTCTTCCCCAATTGGAGAACCATAAGACCCTCGCTAGGTTTTCATCAATGTGCCTAGATCGCCCCATTCATCACAAAAGTGATTGAGTAGGTCTTATGGCCGGAAAAAGAAACAAAATCAGACTAAATATGTAAAAGATCTAGTTTCTACAAAATTAAAAGATTTTATTATCATAAATAAAAATCAAGATCTTTTAGATATATAGTGTGATCTATTATAAAAAAGAAACAAATCTACTAAATTAACAATTTAATTTTAATTCATTTTTAACCTATATTAACAATTAATAGTTTTCAAGATCTAGATCTACAAATTTTATTTAATTATGGCAAGGATTTTCATAATCTTTGTCATATTTGCAATAAAACAATAAATAAAATATAAAGCGCAATAGATCAAGCATATAAATTAAATCTAGCCGTGTACAATTCAAGACATGATATAATTCAAAAACGTATAACCTTAATGCCAAAACAACCTGGCTCTGATACCACTGTTGCGATATAAGAAACTAGATAACCAGTTTAGCAACGAGTACACAGCGGAATGGATATAGTTTTAGCACATAGATTAACACGTAAAAGTAAATAATTACTTACCTCTTGATCTTGAACTTGAAAACGAGTTAGCGGTTAAATTACCGCTTCTACGGTTGCTCACACAAACACGTCAACCAAGTATGCCCAGATTGCTAGTCTAGATCTTCACGTACCAAACACCACGTGTTAAATCGATTACCAAACGCACCACTTGAGTCTTGAACCGAAAACCAAGTGAACCGAATAACCTTGAACCGAAAATCGTCAAACCCTAATTAGGGTTTACTCAAATTTGGTTGAACCAAAAACAATCAAACCAAAACCCTAGTTTGGGTTTCTAATCGTCGAGCAAGGAGAACCACCGAAACGAACACCACGTGTGATCTTGAATCGCCAATGAAGGGGAACAAGAAAAACTAAAAACCCTTGAGGGTTTTGAGTCGAATTCGATGAAGAGGGAGAGGAACCTAAAATCCCTTGAGGGATTTAATTTTGGTCGATTAAGGGGAGAAGGGAGAACCGAATCTTGTAGGGTTTTTAGGGATTTTAGTATTGTGAATAAATGATTATGAGGGCTAGGGTTGATATATTTATAGTGCTCAAACCCTAGTTGAAGATAAACTATAATTCCCCCTAATCCTAATCACACACCAATTCCAATCCCTTATCTCCAAATTAAACACAAAACACCATTCTAGAATCCATAAGGGGCCGGCCATACTTAGGGCACCCTTAGGTATCGGTTTTTGTCCAATTTGATCCCTTGGTTTATTATTTGAAAGTTCGTTAAGCTAGTTATACAAGTAACGGTAAATAACGACTATTCAAATACATTTCGTGAAGTAAACATACTCTTCGTGTTTAATGTGTGTGTCCCCAATAAGCTCACGTATTTATAATGTATTTAACGCTAATCCAACTACCATATTCCAACAAATACAATTAACACGTAATTTTACTAGCCTTTAATCAATAGAATTACTAAGACTATTGATATACTAAATATTGAATTCGTGAAAACGTTAGTGATTAAAATAACCACCTCTAACGATCTTACACTACACCTCACTGAGATACGCTAGGATGCTAGTGCTTGCTTCACGATTAAATAACGGAACACGGTGTTTTTGTTTTTAGTTTTGTGTTGATCCAATCCCACGAGAGGAATAAAACAACCTATCAAAACAACAAGGAAGAAGAAATTGCATGCAATACTGTGTTGCATGCTTATTGTAATTAAATTTAGTATGCATATGGAATCAAATTTGTATACACAGCATTCATGCGAAGTTGTCGACTGAAACTTTTTAGGGATGTATGCATCGTTTATTAATTTGAATGAAAAAGTTTAGGGGTGTTTATATAGCCTTTAAACTTGTCCTTCAAGTTTAAGTTATCACCTCTTCAACTTTCCAAAACCGGCACTTACCCCCTTCTAGTCTCTTCAATGGTCGGCTCCTTTCCTCCAACCCCACGAGCTTTGGTTTTAAAACTAAGAAGTTCATCACTTATTAATTAATGCATATTAGTTAATTATAACGACTAACGATATAATTAACAATCATTTATTATTTCGTGAAACATATTAATATAATTAATAAATATACAAAATATATTAATTACATTAATAAACGTATCCTCTGTGTATACGTGTGTGCCCCCGAAAGGCTCACGTATTTCTTTGTCGTATAAATAATTATGAACAGTAATGTTATGACGCCTAGATTCACAAATGTGGTTTTCCATAGGATTAACTTTGCAATAAAAAAAAGGCTAGCGACGCAGCTTGTTGCTCGTTTGCCTTCCACCACTATGTAAATAATAAGTTATAAACAAGAAAATTATCCAAATATCCATCATTAATGGAAATCACAGATTATTAAAAATAATAATAATAATAATAATAATAATAATAATAATAATAATAATAATAATAATAATAATAATAATATAACGACCACAAACCAACACTCACTCTGTTCCAAATTATTTGTCCACATTTTCATTTTGAGTTGACTCAAATAAATTGTTCATTACTTAAAATAGATAAAGAGAAATTTGGTTGAGAATATTACCTTTACTTGAGATTGTTATTAAAAAAAATGAAAATCACTAGTTAATTAGTTAAGAGTATAACTGTCATTTTGTATTAAAATATGAAGTAGTAATGATAAAAATATTTTTTTGTTTGAAGACAATTATTTTAAGACATATGGACTCGTATGACACCGATTAAGATACCTGGTCTAAAACATGGGTGAATAAATCCACATAAAGGTGTGCTTTGATTAGAAGAATGCCGAAATGATCAATAAAACAACTAAACCTTAGAAGTTGTTGATAACTTGCTTCAATAATAGCGTTCTAAGGTGACAAATTGCTTCTATAATAGCGTTCTAAGTTGGATGACATTGACAGTTGAAAATGTTGATAATTTGCTTCAAGAATGGCGTTCAAAGTGACAATTTGCTTCTATAATAGCAAATGTTTTGAAAACCGGGTCTCTAATCAACCTGGTGAGTCATCGGGTCACCTGTTTAATTAGTTTGATCACTGGGTCAACCTGGTCTTGCACAACAAAAAAAATAAAAAATATTTGCAATTATACAAAAAAAAGTATATATATAAATTATGAATATTTCATATATTAAGCCTAAAAACCATTTACTAGTACTAACAAATATAATCTGTAAAAATAAAATTACGTTGCAGGTATATATAATTAACTTACTTTATTTGTAAAAAACACGAAAAAAACTAAAACCCGGCTGAGTCTCGAGAACCGGGTTGACCCGGGTCACTTCAAACCTTGCGGGTCTAACTGGATTTCAAAAATATGAAACTCGGTTTAGTTTGACCTGTTTTTCAATCGAAACCCAACCGGATTTCAAAACATTGGTTCTAAGTTGGATGACATTGATAATTTGCTTCAAGAATGGCGTTCAAAGTTGACAATTTGCTTCTATAATAAAAAATGTTTTGAAAACAAGGTCTCTAATCGACCTGGTGAGTCATCGGGTCACCGGTTTAACCGGTTCGATCACCCGAGTCAACCCGGTCTTCCACAACAAAAAAATAAAAAATATTTGCAATTATACAAAAAAAAGTATATATATAAATCATGAATATTTCATATTTTAAGCCTAAAAACCATTTACTAGTACTAACAAATATAATATGTAAATATAAAATTACGTCGCAGGTATATATAATTTTTTTTAGGTAAAGAAAAAAATTGCCAAACACGAAAAAAACTAAAATCCGGTCGGGTCTCAAGAACCGGGTTGACTCGGGTCACTTAAAACCTGGCGGGTCTAACCGGATTTCAAAAATAGGAAATCCGGTTTAGTTTGACCTATTTTTTCGATCGGATCCGGTTTAACCGGTTGAACCGACCGGGTCGAACCGGGTTTCAAAACATTAGTTCTAAGTTGGGTGACATTGACAGTTGAAAATGTTGATAATTTGTTTCAATAATAGCGGTCTAAATTGATAATTTGTTTGTATAATAGCGTTCTAAATTGGATGACATTGACTAAGGGGCGGAGTAAGGACAAACGTGTAATTTACCCCCACAAACAATAACCACATGTTGTAATATCATAAGAGCAGGGGGTACGCTCGCGCCATCCACTCGCGCCGAGCTACCAGCCCAAAAATTCCTCGCGCCAACGACACCGCTGGTGGCGCTATAGCGGCTCGCGTCGTAGCCACCAGCCTACGCCATAGGCTTTTTTTGATTTTTTGAATTTATATCCGTTGAATAACGGTTATGTCTTTGAAATTTTGAATTTTTTAGTTGTAGGAGCCTTAAAATGCCCCATTTTTACCCCCTAAAAATTCTATAAATACCTCTTTATTCCTCCATATTTTACACACTCCTCCAATATAATTTATAACACAATCCTCTCTACTTTTTATATTTTTTTCTTCAAAAATGAATCCCAACAATCCCAACTTTCCTTGGATAACTAATATGCTCAACGATCTTTCAAACCAAATCCCAGGCTCTTC
>BQNB010103760.1:2965-17422 GCA_026074375.1 Tanacetum coccineum
TACTACCTTGGATCCATGTTTTAATTCAAGTAAGGTTATTTATCATTAATCATTCAATATGTCTATGTGTTGTGTGATTGATTTATCTTCTTACTTCTTTTATAACATGCGAGGCTAAACCCTCCTTTATATTTGCTTATGATTATATGAAAGTCGGATTGTAGATCCTTTTACTGTTACTTCTTGTTGATGAATGTGCACGTTAGGCCTTACAAAACTAGCTTTTGTCTGTATCATTATTGACACATCTAGGGAAACGCGAGTGCGTAGAAAGGATACCATAGGGTAACAGTCTTCATACTACCTTGCCCCTTATGTGGTTGATCCCTCTTAAGGTATTTCACACACATTTAGTTAGGGGTGTGCACGGTTCGGTTTGGGTCGGTTTTTGGCCAAAACCGAAACCGAATGTTCGGTTTTTTGTGTGACCATAACCGAAACCGGTCGGTTTTTCTCGGTTCGGTTTCTCGGTTTCAATCGGTTTTCCGGGTTCGGTTTCTCGGTTTTTCGGTTTCTTCAAAAAAAATTATTAATTTTTTTTATTAACTTTCCCATTATATAAAATAAAATTTGCCTAAAGGAGCCCAGTATTTTTAAATCTTAAAAAGGCCCAATAATATTTGCCATTATAGAAAATAAACTTTGACATTCAATATTTTCAAATATTCTAGTAAACCGGTTATATATTCAGGCCCAATAATTTTAAAAAGCAGCCCATTAGTCCATTAGGAGCCCAATATTATGTATAATGGATTACTAGAAGATTTGAAAAAAAAATGTATAATGGATTGGTTCGGTTCGGTTCGGTTTTTACGGTTCGGTTTTTTCGGTTTTCGGTCGGTTTTGGTTTTTTCGGTTTTTTTTGCTCACCCCTAGTTATCGCTACTTAGGCAAACACGTAATCATGTTAAAATGTACACTTGCGTCCAATTTGTAAAACAATTTATGTTTCTCACCCCAAAAGTTGTAAATCATTGTAATTGTAAAACATGAGGCTATGAACTCACCTCGATGAATGAATTGATTATCTAAATCAAATAGTGTGAAATTCGTCACGCAGTCCGAATGCAACCTAATTAAATATAGGTCGTATGAGTACCATGTACTTTGAATAACTAACACAACATATAATTCTATATAGTTACATCACCACCTAAACATGTTTGTTTAATTTATATAATTAAACAATATAAATTTGTACTTTGTAAAATAATGTTCATGTATTTGTATTTGTAAGAATGTTATATTTGTCCAACAATTGATCGTTTATAAATAATAATTGTTTTAACACCTTTATGTAATTATATAATGATATTATATAATTAGTTTAATTGATTTCATAAAAATAGTGCACAAGTATAAAAATAGTGCATAAGGTTTTATAAACCTTATATCTTTTTCGTTTTAAATCCGCTTTATACGTTCTTTATGCCTATGGCTTCGTACTAAGAAAATCTATCAAAATATTACATTTATAATATTTTAGCTACTGATGAACAGTAACTTTTACTGTTTTTGTAAACTTATATAAAACCACATAATTAATTGTTGTAATCTCGTAAAAATCATAACTCGTTTATTTTAATTTGGTTTTTAGTGATTCTTATGTCCATGTCTTCGTAATTAAAATTTCTATCTAAGAAAAATATTCTCCAAAAACTCACTGTTATGAACAGTAACATATTTTTATAAAAAAAATATTTATCGTAAACTTGTAAATAGCGTAACTTCTTCGTTATAATTCGGATTTTTGAGTTCTCTATATGCTTAGAATCGTCACTGAATGTACTATTTTAATAAAACAAAAAATAATTATTTTATATGTCGAATTAAAACAATAGCCTTTTAGTTTTTATATAATTAATTTTATAAACTTATTTTATACACTTTTTCACTTAACTAAATTACTACAAGTCCTCTACTTTATGATTAGTACACTAACTTATATATATTTATAGTCCTCTAATATATGTCCAAGAATAACAAGTCTTCACATTTATTTATTCATAACATAATAAATAAAAATTTATATAATTAATTTATAAACTAGTTTTATAAATTAACAAATAATTATACAAAGTGTGTTCTTGCCTTCTATCATTATTTTAGCATCATAACATCATACTAAAAAGGAAATTCGAATTTATACATGTATAAAAATCCATTTTATAAACTTATAAAATACCCTAGGTGATGGTTAACTATATAACAATTATATAAAACATGAAATTAATAATATGAAAAGTTTAGATTTCTTAGAAGACCTTAACAAGATGGATGATGAAGAGAAACAAAGTCTAAACCCTAACTTATCAAGAAAACCCAAGCTTCCAAAACAAGAAAACCCTAATTTCAATTATAGAAACCCTAGCTTTCTTCTTGATATTAAACCCTTGTAACCAATTAACCAAGCTTCCAATACACCTTAGATATGTCTAACAATGAACCTTGTACACTTAAAATACCTTATAAATCAAAAATACAAAATATATGTATGTGTGAGTTTGAACCGTGGGTTGAGAAAGAGTATGAGAGTGTTTATGTTTTGATTTTTGCTTGCAATGGTTAAGTGTGAGAAGTGTTTACTTTATGGGTCCTATTTATAGCAAGAACTAGTATGAATACCATCCTAATGAAACTAACAAATGGTTTTGAGGGTTTGCAAGGTTGTGTCCAGTTTTAAGGGCCTTAGGGGCATGGTTCATAGTGTTTTAAAATGGTTTAGGGCTTGTAGAAGTAGGGAACAAGTATAGCATGAGTTGCTTTTGTGTAAGAATGAAATGACAAGGCTTAACATGTTTGGTTTGGTCTTCCCTTGTTTCTCCTTGTTTCTATCCGAACATAGAAGTGTAGGAGACAAGGTTGGTGTTAACTTTTAAACTTTAATCCATTGGATAACACATATAGTTGTTTAAAGATGTTAATGGAACATTGTTTGGTTTAATTTCAAGTACATGTATATGTTTGTATACATGAGCCGGTTATAGGCTTATTTGTGTGTATAATTTGTAAATTTTGAGTATTGGGTATTATGGTGGGTAACTGTTGAAGTGTAGATGGGTTTATGTGATTACATGCATACATGGATGCCTAAAACGCGAACCGGATGCGTTTTACGTAAAGTATGAAAATATATCATGAAATGTTATAAGTTATACTTCTAATAAAGCTATAACACTTGTTAAACGTAAACCTTTATTTGTTTGATGCCCGTTTACGTTAAATGCTTATTTTTAGTTTACGCGATTTAACTTAACGATAAAGATTAAAAGTAAACGCGCAAAAGCCTAAAAATAAATATTGGAATAATTGAAGTCATAAAATGACCTAAAAATGTGAAATGTTACTGTCTCCTCCCGTTAGAAGAGCCTTATCTCTAAGGCTCAAGTCGTGACACTTGACGAAGGTACGGGTTTAGTGAAGAGATGCGGATACTTCTTTTGGAATTGGTCTTCACATTCCCATTTGAACTCAAGACCCCTCCTCGAGTTCCACCAAACCTTGACAATTAGGATACGGCTTTGCTTCAACCGTTTGACTTCTCGATACATGATTTCTACAGGTTCCTCCACAAATTAGAGCTTATCATTAATATGAATTCCATCTAACGGAACGGCTAATGGTTCGTCGGAATAACATTTCTTTAAGTTGGATACATGAAATGTACTTTGAACCCTGCTTAACTCTTGAGGAAGCTCAAGCTTGTAAGCAACGGCTCCAACCTTAGCCAACACCTTGAAAGGTCCAACGAAACCTAGTTTAATTTCCTCCATTTTGCCATAATGTAGTACGACCCATATACCAAGGTGAAACCTTAAGCATATAACTTATCTCTAACTTGAAAATCCAAAGCGCTTACGCTTTAAATCGGCGTAACTACTCCTTTTTTGTCTCTCCTGAGCGGGCCTTAAAATCCTTTGTTTTGATTTGAATGAATCTTCTGGTTGTCTCTTTGAACTAATTTCTGACCGTGAGTTGAACTTTGTTGCGGTATTGTAGGACTCAACACGAAGTTTTTACAACTCTCTAGGCAGATTACCTAAACCGTTGTTGTAGTATATAGCAAGAACTCGGGGTTTTGTTATCCGTGTTTCTTAGGGGAAGTAGGTTAAAATGCTTGATCACAGTCTAGCAGAACTCTAAGGTTGAGAGAGATTAGTTTTGTATTTTAATATTTATAGAAAGCAGTAATCAATTATCTTAAGAGTTTGGGTTATGTTTCACTATTAAACTAAATTTGGTTTGGTTTTAGCTATTAAACTAAATAATAAACTATGCTAATGGTGATAACAATATAATAAAAAGATTGTATTCATTTAATCATGTATTACTCCCTAGATTGCTTCTCCTAGTGTTGTTGCTTTGTCACACTTGTGATGATCTATGTAATTATTTCCTAAGTCATGAACAGATTACACGAACCTGCCGTCTACTTAATATTCCGTTGAGGCAACACACAAGTAAGGTAGTATGAAGACTATTACAAGGCCCCCAAGAGTATATTAAATGCATTTGAAATATATTAAAAGTGGATCAACCATAAAAGGGGCAAGGTAGTATGAAGACTGTTACCTGATGGTATCGTTTCTACACAATCATGTTTCCCTAGACATATCAACAGCAATACAGATAAAAGCTGGTTTTCTAAAGCCTAACATGCATATTCATTACAAGAAGCAACACCACTAAGATCTACATTCTAGGTTTCATACAATCATAAATGAACACAATAGGGAGTTTAGCCAAGCATGTTAAAGATAAAGCAAGAACAATAAATAATCAAACAACAAGACATATTGAATGATTAAGATAATCTTACTAGATTAAAACATGAACTGAAGGAGTTACAATAGGGTTTTGAAGCCCTAAAATCGTCCTAATAAGCTGCCAAACGAACTAGGGTTCGTCTCCCTTTTTTTACTCTAAAGTTACACACTTAAAAACCTAATTTAGGGTTTGTATATATAGATAAATCGCTGCGACGACGTCGCATTTTAATTGTGACACCGTCATGAAAGAGAATATTCTAGATCTTGGGTTGGGTCGTGCGAGCTGACGCCGTCGTGAATTCATGTGACACCGTTGTAGGATGAATCGTGACAGCGTCACGTATATCTTGTGACGCCGTCTCTAGCCACTGAGAACATAATCTTGAGAGATGTTGGTGTAGGTCTGTAGTCTCATCCGTTTCTTTTCCAAATGAGCCCAAGTCAAGTGTATTTCCTCCAAATGCCTTCCAAATGCTAAATACCTGAAAAGGAACGATTAAGTACCTATTTTGGGCATAAATGCACGATTTAGGGGGTTAAATAACCCTAAAAAGTGTATAAAATGACACCTCATCAAACTTCTCCAACCTCGGCCCAACAAAAAGATGAACGACACTTTCGACCATAAAGTGCCTTAAATGGTGCAGCCTTGATGCTAGTGTGATAACTATTGTTATATGAAAACTCAAATAATGGTAAATGTTTAACCTAACCATTTCCAAAGTTGATCACGCAAGCACGGAGCATATCCTCAAGAGTTTAGATAGTCCTCTTGCTTTGTCCGTTAGTCTGTGGATGGTATGCAACACTCATATCCAGACTAGTACCCAAAGCCTTCTGAAGTGACCTCCAGAAATTTGATGTGAATCTACCATCACGATCACAAATGATTAAGACGGGTATTCCATGCCTCGTGACTACCTCCTTTAGGTACATTCTTGCCAATTTCTCCATGGGACCAGTTTCCCTCACTAGTAAGAAGAGTGCAGACTTAGTAAGTCAGTCAACAATAACCCAAATGTTGCCATAACCTTATGACGACTTAGGAAGCTTCGTGACAAAATCCATAGTGATATGATCCCACTTCCATTGAGGTATCTCGGGTTGCACCAATAAACCTGATGGCCTTTGGTGTTCAGCCTTGACCTTCTTCTGAGTAAGCTTGGTGATTGGCTTAACAACCTTCAAAAATCCTTCAATGAATCTCCGATAATAACCGACAAGACCTAAAAATTAATGAATCTCCGTTGGAGTCTTAAGAGATGCCTAATCTTTTATGGATTCGATCTTGGCAGGATCCACATAAATGCCTTGACTATCAATTACGTGGCTGAGAAATTGTACCTTGGGAATCCAAAATTCACATTTAGAGAATTTAGCATACAACTTCTCTTTCTTTAGCAACTCTAAGATTAACTTAAGATGCTATTCATGTTCTTCCTTGTTTTTCGAGTAAATGAGGATATCGACAATAAAGATAATCATAAATTTATCAAAATATGGCGTGCACACTCGATTTATTAGATCCATAAATACCGCCGATGCGTTCGTCAAACCAAATGGCATAACTTAAAATTCATAATGACCATAACAAGTTCTGAAAGCGGTCTTTGGAATGTCTCCTTCACGAACCCGTAACTGATGATAGCCCGATCTTAAATCGATCTTTGAGTAGACACTCGATCCTTGAAGTTGATCAAATAAATTGTTAATCCTCGAGAGTGGATAACGATTCTTCACCATTAGCTTGTTCAATTCTCGGTAGTCGATGCACATTCAAAATGATCCATCCTTCTTCTTGGAAAACAAGACCAGAGCTCCCCAAGGTGAGGAACTGGGTCTTATAAAGCCTTTATCAGATAGTTCTTGGAGTTGCTCCGATAACTCTTTCATCTCGGGTGGAGCTAATCAATAAGGTGCTCGTGCTATAGGTGTAACACCAGGTATCAAGTCGATCTGAAATTCCACTTGTCGAGTCGGAGGAAGACCCGACAAGTCTTCAAGAAATACTTCAGGAAAATCTCAAACAATTGGTACATCCTCAAGTCGCTTCTCCTCCGACTTGTCATCAATCTTCTTTGTAGTGACATGTGCCAAAAAGACATGACATCCTTTTAGCATGTACTTTTGTGTTTTAGTGCACGAGATAATGTTCAATCGAGTCTCGTTTCCCCGGTTGCTTCTGTCACCACGAACAATCAATGTCTCATTTCCGAAAGGAATACGAACGAGTTTCTCATCTCAAACAATGACAGCATGGTACTTCGCCAACCAATCCATACCAATTACGACGTCGAAACTACCAAGTTCTACGGGTTGAATGAATGATTTAAGAAGTTTAATGTACAACCCCGAATGATAGTGTTTATCCTAATTATTTTCCCGTCGGCTAGTTCAACATCGTAATAATGGTCTAATGTAGTTGGTGTGATATCAATTAGGGAGCTAAATGCAGTAGACACAAAACTCCTATCGGCACCAATATCAAATAAGATAGAAGCATAACGGTTGTTTAGAAGGAACGTACCCGTAACGACACTAGAGTCCGGGTTTATCCCCGCATTGCCCACCACATACACTTTTGCTGGAGCATTGCCATTCCCGCCTTGATTACCATGATTTTTGTTCTTCAGCTTTGGGTATTCCCTCTTAAAATGCCCCTAAGCACCACATTCATAACACATGGTACCTTCTGGTTAGCCCCAGTGGCTCTCTGGTTGTTACTAGTGTTAACATTGCCAGAACTCCTGCAATCCCAGGCCAAGTGGCCAACCTTGTTGCACTTGTGGTGCACACGGACCATTATGATGGTAGTTTTATTTGGAACATTTTGGCAGTGATCCACCATACTCCCTTTTCTCACTAGGCCCTACCAGTGTTCTGCCTCTTGTTTTGTTGTTGTTGGTTCTGGTTGTCTCTGAAGTTATCATCTTGCTTCCTTTTGTTTTCAATCTGACGCTCAGCCAAATTACGGATCTTTTGATCCATCAGTTCAGTTGCAAATTCAATTGCATCCTGCATCTCTTTCGGCCTAGACGCCATCACACTTCCTTGGATCATGTCGGGAAGACCACCGACATACTTTTTAACTTTATCAGACTCTTCGGGAAACATTCTCCCGCACATCAATGCTAGTTCCTGAAAGCGTTGGGTATAACTCGCCAAGTCGGTACCTTTAACCTTCAGATTCCAAATTTATATCTCCAATTTCTTGATCTCATTTCTAGGACAATACTTAGCAGTTATCATTTTCATAAGTGTTTTCCAAGGCATACCGTAAGCGGCATCATGACCAACTGTCTTGACATGGGTGTTCCACCATGCTAAGGCAATTCCATAAAGAGTGCAAGTAGCAAACTTGACTTGGTTCTCGACTGCACAGTTACTGATATGGAAGACAGACTCCATTTTTTCAAACCATTGAGTTAGACCAACAACTCCTTCTGTGCCCTTGAAGTTCAGTGGTTGACATTTGAGGAAGTCGTTGTAGGTGCACTCACAAGTAGGGCGCACAGGTCTTGTAATACCACTTCCAGAACCTTGGCTTCCATCGCCATTGAGGTTAGTGTTTCTTTGAATTGTTCGCTTAGCCAAAGCATCAGCCACTCCTCGGGCTATCAATGACCTTATAGCAGCATCAGTCATTGGGGTGGTGGCAGTGGCAGTGGCGGGGGTAGTTTTGGTTCTGGTTCCTTTTCTTAGAGGCATTTTCTTCAAATCACAAGAAAATATAATACACATTAGATTTCATACAATCATAAACGCGACATGACATATGCACAATAAATAAAATAAGATCACATCACATAGTGAAATATACAACTAAAGTGAGATCGACATGACATATACACAATAAATAAAATGAGATCACAACATAAGAGATGTATATAGTAAAATTTGAGATCACATTGACATGACATAATACATCCATTTCATATATAACCTAGAAAACATACATAATAGTTCGATACAGAAATGGAAGAAAATATAAGTCCTACCGCCGTGCTAGCTGGGAATAACCCATAAAACTTAACAGGCTAACCTAATGATAGCTAATGACATGACTGGAAAGTAAATCTATGCACAACTATCTGCATCCTCTGGGTCATCTGCATGAGCTAGATCTCTCGCCTATAATGTCTGAATCTGACCGAGAGCTGCTATCAACTAGCTCTGTAATGATGAAATCTGAGCAACCAAGGTCACTGTCAATGTCTCTTGCGAACTGATGTGAAGATCCTGTATCTGAGTGTGAGCTCTATATGCCTGAAGCTCATAGTGAACTGCCGCATTGCATCCCATAGCCTGTGCTCATGCCTCTTGGGAAACCAGGGCCTCATCCTGTATCGACATAACTGTCTGCTGGTGAAACTGTCTATCCTCGAGTAATATGTCGACTTTGTATGTTAAACGAGATCGACTGTCGTGTGCATCCTCCAGATGAGCATAGAGATCCTGAGTGTCTCGCTCATGAGTCTCAGCAAGCTCAGTCACTCTAGCATTGACCCCTTCTAGGGTCGTCGGTGCTCCCTCCTGAATGGCATCCACTAACTCATCCCAAGTGTTAGTGATACCATATCCGACCTCCCTAGGCACATGATGTCTAGGAGCGTCATCTACCATGTTGACAAAACCATAGTCAGTAGTGCGAGCAGCCCCCAAACCAGGCTATCTGGCAGTAGTGGTTGTCGAACTCTCCCCCACCTCAAACCTAGGTGTAGGAGCAGTCAAACATAGCCTCTTCTAAGGTGGTAAGTCAACCACGGGAACGTCCTCCCTACGATCAACTGGTGGCAACAAGGGTGATGATGGTGGTGGTAATGGTGGTGATGGTAATGGTAGTGGTGATGCAGTCCTCAACCGGATCCCGCCCAAAGGTGCCTCAGCGTAAGTAGGGCTAGTAGTAGGTGGTGATGGTACAAAAAATGGTGGTGAGGGTATCTGAGGAAGTGGTGATGATAATGGAGTGAGTGGAGATGGTGGTGGAGTAGGTATGGCAAGAAGCCTAGCAACCTCTGCCTCAGAAGGAAACGATATAGGTGCCTGGGATTGGACATACATCCTAGTAGTAGTACGGTATGCAGGTGGTGGTGGTGGTGCATCTGCAGGCTCATCATTCTCAAACGGCTCCGTCTTCTCAGCGGAGGGGACAGGGTCAACAGTTGGAGAAACAGTAGTAGAGTCGGTCGGAGCTAGGTGCTCCTCCTCCTCAGATGCCTCCTCCTCCTCAGAGGCCTCATCCTCGTCCTCATCGTTAGCATCATCCCCAGACGAATCATCATCATCATCTCCTCTGTCAGCTGGATAGTCTGTGGGACCATCCTTTGACTCATCCTTCGGATCCTCCTTTGGATCAAAATCAACAATGTAGCTCGGAGATTGGGCTGTGGGTAAAGCATCAGCAGCATGAGGCTGATCCTCAACGGGAATCTCAACATCAGATAGGGCTAAGTACTCGGGGTACTCTGGTCCTGGTACGTAGTCTGGTGAAAGCGATGCCTGCTGTGGCTCCACAAGGCCAGGCACGTAATCCGGTGATGGTGGGGCCTGAAGAGCGGCCTCCACATATGGGTTCACTCGATGTTGGGTAGTCCGTCGTATCCGTATACAACGACTCCAGGAGAACCTGCGTCTGACGGCACCTCATAATCACTCGATATGGATGTGTAAGTAACCCCAGACGATGCCTCGTTTGATGACATGGCTATAACTGTGACAAAACAAAAGTAGCTTATATAAGTATCAATATAAGACCCTTATAGTAATATACATAGTATATTATAACACGTATATCAATCATGACAACATCTAGTATGACCAACTAATGCAACAACTAGTGAGTGTATATCTCGTGAAAACCCCTTTGTATAATGCAATGTTTGAAAATGGTTATAGTCCAAGTAAAAACATTTTACCTGGTTCTCTATAACCTGGCTCTGATACCAATCTGTAACACCCCCAAATAGGGTCGCATCGGAATAAAGATCCGAGAGCATTACATCATAGATCAATAGCACAAGTATATAAGAGAACGACCTCTAAATGAGTCGTTTTGAAAATGATACATTGGATTTCATAAATTGTTTAATACAAAAGCTCAACGACTTAACGTGTTCAATAAAAAGATTTTAGATCATAACAAATATTCTCAAAATGTAATGCCTCTAAATCTTTATGCATGACTCCCAAAAAGATAGACCACCAATGTATCCCTTGCACGTGTATCTTATTGACATGAGAAAAACATGCTTTAAAACGTCAATTTAAAGTTGGTGAATTTACAGGTTTATGTAAATATAATGGGGGACCGCAAGATTTCTAAGTGTATGATAATGCAACAGATGCAAACATCACAAAATGTAATTACGTTTCTCTAAGCTCATGACACTGAAGCTCGACATGTATGAATTGCAATATAAATTGCCTACATTTCCCTTGATGATGTTCTAACCCGCAACATCCCAAATTTGACATGGTATACGTCCGTTGTCCGGTAAACTGGCACAATGAGCGCTACTCACCCAAACGGGGAGGTCAATCTCAAATAGATCTATTTATAACATTCGTGCTTACACCAAGTAATTGACAGATCATGATAATGGGCTCGGTGGGTTATTGCTACTTTGGCAAACACGTAATCATGTTAAAATGTACACTTGTGTCCAATTTGTAAAACAATGCATGTTTCTCACCCTAAAAGTTGTAAATCATTGTAATTGTAAAACATGAGACTATGAACTCACCTTAGTGAATGAATTGATTATTTAAATCAAATAGTGTGAAATTCGTCACGCAATCCGAATGCAACCTAATTAAATATAGGTCGTATGAGTATCATGTACTTTGAATAACTAACACAACATATAATTCTATATAGTTACATCACCACCTAAACATGTTTGTTTAATTTATAAAATTAAACAATATAAATTTGTACTTTGTAAAATAAGGTTCATGTATTTGTATTTGCAAAAATGTTATATTTGTCCAACAATTGATCGTTTATAAATAATAATAATTTTAACACCTTTATGTAATTATATAATGACATTATATAATTAGTTTAATTGATTTCATAAAAATAGTGCACAAGTATAAAAATAGCGCTTAAGGTTTTATAAACCTTATATCTTTTTCGTTTTAACTCCGTTTTATACGTTCTTTATGCCCACGGCTTCGTACTAAGAAAATATATCAAAATATTATATTTATAATATTTTAGCTACTAATGAACAGTAACTTTTACTGTTTTTGTAAAATTATATAAAACCACTTTTATATAATTAATTGTTGTAATCTCGTAAAAACCATAACTCATTCGTTTTAATTCGGTTTTTAGTGATTGTTATGTTCATGTCTTCGTAATTAAAAGTTCTATCTAAGAAAAATATTTTTCAAAAACTCACTGTTATGAACAGTAACATATTTTTATAAAAATACTTTTTATCGTAAACATGTAAATAGCGTAACTTCTTCGTTATAATTTGGATTTTCGAGTTTTCTATATGCTCAGAATCGTCACGGAATGTACTATTTTAATAAAATATAAAATAATTATTTTATATGCAAATTAAAACATTAGCCTTTTAGTTTTTATATAATTAATTTTATAAACTTGTTTAATACACTTTTTCACGTAACTAAATTACTACAAGTCTTCTACTTTATGATTAATAAACTAACTTATGTATATTTATAGTCCTTTAATATATGTCAAAGAATATGTCCAAGAATAACAAGTCTTCACATTTATTTATTCATAACATAATAAATAAAATTTTATATAATTAATTTATAAACTAGTTTTATAAATTAACAAATAATTATACAAAGTGTGTTCTTGCCTTCTATCATTATTTTAGCATCATAACATTATACTAAAAAGGAAATTCGAATTTATACATGTGTAAAAATCCATTTTATAAACTTATAAAATACCCTAGGCGATGATTAACTATATAACAATTATATAAAACATAAAATTAATAATATAAAAAGTTTAAGGTTCTTAGAAGACCTTAACAAGATGGATGATGAAGAGAAACAATGTCTAAACCCTAACTTATCAAGAAAACCCAAGCTTCCAAAACAAGAAAACCCTAATTTCAATTATAGAAACCCTAGCTTTCTTCTTGATATTAAACCCTTGTAACCAATTAACTAAGCTTCTAATACACCTTAGATATGTCTAACAACGAACCTTGTACACTTAAAGTACCTTAGAAATCAAAAATACAAAATATATGTATGTGTGAGTTTGAACTGTGGGTTGAGAGAGAGTAGGTGAGTGTTTATGTTTTGATTTTTGCTTGCAATGGTTAAGTGTGAGAAGTGTTTACTTTATGGGTCCTATTTATAGCAAGAACTAGTATGAATACCATCCTAATGAAACTAACAAATGGTTTTGAGGGTTTGCAAGGTTGTGTCCGGTTTCAAGGGCCTTAGGGGTATGGTTCATGGAGTTTTAAAATGGTTTAAGGCTTGTGGAAGTAGGGAACAAGTATGGCATGAGTTGCTTTTGTGTAAGAATGAAATGACAAGTCTTAGCATGCTTGGTTTGGTCTTCCCTTGTTTCTCCTTGTTTCTAGCCGAACATAGAAGTGTAAGAGACAAGGTTGGTGTTAACTTTTGAGCTTTGATCCATTGGATAACACATATAGTTGTTTAAAGATGTTAGTGGAGCATTGTTTGATTTAATTTCAAGTGCATGTATATGTTTGTATACATGAGCCGGTTATAGGCTTATTTGTGTGTGTATAATTTGTAAATTTTGTGTATTGGGTATTATGGTGGGTAAGTGTTGAAGTGTAGATGGGTTTATGTGATTACATGCATGCATGGATGCCTAAAACGCTAACCGGATGCGTTTTACGTAAAGTACGAAAATATATCATGAAATGTTATAAGTTATACTTCTAATAATGCTATAACACTTGTTAAACGTAAACTTTTATTTGTTTGATGCCCGTTTACGTTAAATGCTTATTTTTAGTTTACGCGATTTAACTTAACGATAAAGATTAAAGGTAAACGCGCAAAAGCCTAAAAATAAATATTGGAATAATTAAAGTCATAAAATGACATGAAAATATGAAATGTTACAGTCTCTTCCCGTTAGAAGAGCCTTGTCCCCAAGGCTCAAGTCGCGACACTTGACGAAGGTACGGGTTTAGTGAAGAGATGCGGATACTTCTTTTGGAATTGGTCTTCACGTTCCCATTTGAACTCAGGACCCCTCCTCGATTTCCACCAAACCTTAACAATTGGGATACGGCTTTGCTTCAACCGTTTGACTTCTCGATACTTGATTTCTACGTGTTCCTCCACAAATTGTAGCTTATCATCAATATGAATTCCATCCAACTGAACGGCTAATGGTTCGTCGGAATAACATTTCTTTAAGTTGGATACATGAAATGTACTGTGAACCCTGCTCAACTCTTGAGGAAGCTCAATCTTGTAAGCAATGGCTCCAACCTTACCCAACACCTTGAAAGGTCCAACATACCTAGGGTTTAATTTCCTCCATTTGCCAAAATGTACGACCCATTTCCAAGGTGAAACCTTAAGCATAACTTTATCTCTAACTTGAAATTCCAGCGGCTTACGCTTTAAATCGGCGTAACTCTTTTGTCTCTCGCGAGCGGCTTAAATCCTTTGTTTGATTTGAATGATCTTCTTGGTTGTC
>BQNB010103761.1:0-23965 GCA_026074375.1 Tanacetum coccineum
TTTGAGGATGGAGACTATGAAACCTATTATTGATGATGTCATGGTTGTTGATTGGATATTTAACTGTGCTAGTGTCTCGCCAAATCCTGGATCAGCGATGAGAGTTGCATTTTTGAAGTTGAAGTTGTATTTCAATTCCAATGCCATAAAAAAACACGCACTAAATAAAAGGGGATACACTTGCATATTACAACTTGAAAATAGGTGTATAATGATTTTTAACCAAACACGGGTATAAAGGATGCTTTACTGAAAAAATAAGCAAATTGAGAGTTGATGTATATAAGCACACTAAAACGAGAAGCAAGTAACATGTTTTCCAGCATAGCCACTGTCTCTTACATATGATATTTAACAAAATTTAGTAGATGACAGTCTTTTTTTGCTCTACTGCTTGTACCTTCATGCTACGGACCTGAAATAAATGTTAATCACTCAACGTAGTGAGTTCAAAACTTCTAAGCAATTGTAAAAGAGCTTGTTCAATAAAACATCAGCCGTAACAAAACATTCAGAATTTGCAAGTGCTTATTCATAATTTTCTTTTAACTTGAGCTTTTGAAATTTTCTCCGGAAGGGAAGTCAATGACCTGAAAATAATTAATCATTCAGGTTTTATGAATATTGCAACAGTCAAGTAGGTAAGTCAAACCTGACAGAGAGGCAAAATCACACACGAGCAAAAGACGCAATGTACTCGAAGCAGTCACTTCGGCTAACTGCTGGTCCCAAATCAAAGAGCTCACTGAGAGTCCCTAACACAAATTTGTATTGTAAGATCGTTCCAGACAGTTCAATTACCACAAACGAATCCTCGTCCCGTTCTCCCAAAATGATACTCAACCTGTAATCATCAACTGTCCAATTAGTTGGGCTTACTCCATGTCTGGGATATGGTCTCAACAATGTCTTCAGATTTACAGTGTACTTAACTGACCGTACAAAATACCCATTTTCATCTATATATATTCAATGTCCGGGGAACCAAACATATATCTCATACAAAGAAGAGAAGCAAGGTATCATGAGACTTAAACAATTTGCGATCAAAATGCACCTGCTCTTTGACGGTTAGAGGAAGGGGGGTTTTTATCTTTGTTAAGACTGGATGGTCCGCAATATCTAACTTGACATGAAAAGGCTCACCAATATATAACCAATGAATGGCACCGTTCCAATATATTCCTTTGCTAAAATCTTCAAACCATTCATAACGAAATTCATTATCCGACACACTCCAAACACCAGTTTAAGAGAGTAAGTTTGTATTCTAATGGAATAATCAATTGCATCGTCATCGTCATCATCATCTTCTACGCTTCCAACTATTGTACGACTTTGTAACAAGGTGATTTGGTAGGATCAAAAGCGATGTTCACAGGTACATCACACATTCTCTTACATAATTCAAAATCGTGTTATTGGGTGGAAAGCTTTAAACATACTAATTGACTTAGGTTGATATTCATGAGTTATTATCACCATTTTTAACACAGAGCAAAACCATTGACAATGACTGCTCCAATTCCCATCATTGTAAAACATTCCAACGGATGTATTGACCTTTTCGCTGAATTCTACGGGGTTCAAACTGCACGAATGTAATCGTATTTTTCGGAAAACATGGGCCATCGTGAGTAAAGACGGGACCGACAGGTAGGATCGGGTCGGTGGTGTGATTTGGTTTCTGTTTCAAAGTGAAAACGATAGGAGATGTTATGAGAGATAATTCACTGGACCTTTCTCACCCCTTAATTTACATCCGGTTTGAAATGATGCAAGTGGAGTTTTGGTAATCGAAGTAAGAATTTCCAACTCCAAAACGTCATCATTGGTAATAAACGACCTTTATGTAACGGACGAAGGAAAAGTTTGTTTGTTTGCCATATCTCATCATTGGCATCAATCTTTTTTCAACCGAGAGAGATGATGGATAATCATTTAGATAAGCCACCAGCCATCGTTTGGTAAAACTGGGTAATTCAAAACCCTAATCTCTGGGTTCTCGGTATTCGAGTTTTAGAGTTTAGATTTTGGGACATCTATTTAAAGGCTAAAAAAAAACTAACTTATTATTTTAATTCTTAATTTTTGTTAGCTCGTTGAAATAAGGCCTATCAACATATACTTTTAAATTAATTTTAATTAGGTGAGTTATTTTTCTTCCTACATACCAAGAGACAAATCTAGACCATCCATTTCATTAGATTAAAAAGACAAGATTTAAGATTAAAAAAATATAGAGGACCAAAATTATAAATTTACCAAAAGTCACACTAACCACTCCCTCAATATATTTGTTAGAACGTTGAGTCACAATCCATGACTCCAAATTGCCAATTAGATTAGCCTTTCCCCCCCCCCCTTCTTTGTACATTTTGTATGTTTTTTTTACGTTTTTTAAAGTTTTTTGTATGTTTTTTTACGTTCTATATTCATTTTTTCCTATGTTTTGTTCGCCTACTTTGTACCCTTATTAAGGCCAGACTATGTGCTCGGCGAGATTCCTGGTGCGGTTCATGCAGTATGCAACGCAGGACCACGTTCTGTAGTGGCAGCATCGGGTACCCAGACCGTAAAGGGAAGGCTTACTCAATGGTGGCCCAATTAGCTACCCGGGACCGATAAGGCTATTGCCACTACAGAACGTGGTCATGATGTGCTTACTGCATAGAACCCCGCCATAGAAATCTTAGCTGGTTAAGTCACGATAGTTCTACCTGAATAGGTACGAAATGTAGACGGAAAACGTAGGAGTAATCGTATAAGAACGTCAAAAATAAACATATCATTAGAAACTTTAATAATAACGTAAATAAATATTAACATACAAAATGTCCATATAAAAAGAGTTAATTAATTGCATATTTTTGGGCAAGATTTGCCAACTTCTACAAATATAATGGTGACTGTGGTTAGGTGTGAACTTTTAGATAAATTTACAATTTTTGGTCATCCATATTTTTTTAATCTTATAAATCTTTTTCTTTTTCTAATCTATCATTGATAAATGGATGGTTTAGATTATTGCTCAACCTTGGTTTGTAGGAAGAAAAAAATTATAACATACACTCACCTCATTTAAATTAAATTTAAAGTATTGTGATGGCTATTTCAAGGACGCTAACACATAATAATTAAGTAATATATAATGTATAATAATGTTTGTTGCGTTTTTTTTGTTCAGCCTAGTCCAAATAATCTATAAAACCCTAACAACCTTGCGTAAATACCGGAGAAAACCCAGAGATTTTGCGGTTTGTTGATTTAATTTATCTCAAGTTTTAACCAAATGATGGATGGTGGCCTTCATCTAAATGTCTCTCTCAGTTGCAAGGTTGACTGCCAATGATGATGATGGCAAAAACCAAATTTCCCTTTGTCGTTCAACATGATACCATAGAAAGTAGTTGCCTCCTAATGACGCCGTTTTGATGGAAATGTCTTTACTTTCGATTACCAAGATACTCTCATCTTTCATCTTTTCAAACCCCAATAGGTATGTAAGACAGTGGCTATCTCTCATAGAACATCTCCTAGTTTGCACTTTGACAAGAACCGAACTCCCCACCGCTCGATCCTCATTCTGGTCTAATCTTTATTTGACGATTCGGCCCAATTGTTGTCCGAAGAATGTTATCGATTAAAGCGATTTCGTGTCATTTTCGATGACCAGAATATCCAGTGAAATGGTACTCAATATCAATCCTTATCTCGTTAGTATGATTCTACGAAGATGGAAGTTACGCAGTCATGCATTAGGTTTATGCTTCTCTGTGTTTTAAAGGTGATAAATAAACTATGTATTTTCAACCATTATCAAATTCTAGATATGTCTCATAAGATGCTACTACTTTTCCACCAATACACGTACTTTAAATTATGAAAGAAATCGGTGACTATGAACATCGCTTTTGATCTGCCAAATCTCCTTAGTTACAATTGTCGTAAATGTTGGACAGCGTAGTAAGATGATGATGATGATGACGATGCAACATGATTATTTCCATTCAGATACAAACTTAATATTATGAACTGGTGTTTGGAGTGGTGGAGTTGGAATATGAATATTTCGTTATGAATGGTTTGAAGATTTAGCAAGGGAAATATATTGGATGACACGGTGCCATTCATTGGTGTATATATTGCTGACGACTTTGTCATGTCAAGTTAGATATTGCGGACCAATCCCAGTTTTAACAAAAGATAAAAACCCCATTTCTTCTAACGTCTAAGAGCATGCGTTGATTTTGATCGCAAATTTGTTTACGTTACTTCATTTGGATACCTTGCTTCTCTCTTTGTATGGATTTATGTTTGTTCCCGACATCTTGAATATTACTTTTGATGATGAAGAATGGGTGTTTTGAATGGCCTCTGGTTGTATAGTAACATTGTTAATTCTTCTGATGACATTGGTGAGGCCATATCCAACATTGGAGTAGCACATACTAATTGGTGTTTTGTGTTGTTTGCTTGAGTATCATTTTGTTGGGAAGAGAACGGATGGTCAAGGGATTTCATTGTGTGAGTAATTTGATTACTGTCTGTGACTTTATTATGTTGGGAATAACGATCTTTACATTACAAATTTGTGTTAGGTACTCTTCCAGTGATCTTTTGATATTGGGACCACCAGTTAGCTGAAGTGACTTGCACTCTCGCAGTACATTGCGTTCTGTTTTGCTGTGTGTGATTTTGCCTCTTATGTCAGGTTTGACTTACATACTTGACTGTTGCAAATATTTAGAAAAACCTAAATAGATTAATTATTTCAGGTATAATTTGACTTTCCCTTCCGGAGGAAAAATTTCAATATGGTCAAGTTAAAAGAAAATTTACTGAATAAGCAGCACTTGCAAAATTATGAAATTGTTTGTTACTTAGCGCTGAAAGCTCTTTTAAATTGGCTTAGAAGTTGTTGAAATCGCTCGAACTACGTTGTAGTGTAGTTATCATTTATTTCAGGTCCGTAGCTTCTGAGCGCTACAAAGACCCACATGTAGAGCTCAAAAAAAGACTGTTCACTATTTGTGATCTACTAAATTTTTGTTAAAATATCATATGTAAGAGAGTGGCTATGCTGGAAAAACATGTTACTTGCTTCTCGTTGTTAGTTGTTGCAGCTTATATACATCAAATTCTCAATTTTGATTGTATTTTTTCAGTAAATCATCTCTTTCTACTCCGTGTTTGGTTTAAAAACAATAAGATTTGTTACACTAATTTTCAAGTTGTTAATATGCAAAGTGTATCCCTTTTATTTTAGTGCCGGTTTTTTATGGCATTGGTATTTGATAATACATATTCCTATATTGTTTTTTGACCCATAAATGACAGAATTTTTAATTTCACATAAAGGTTTTTCATTCAATTTGGTTTGTAAGTCTTTGAATTTTTTATGGCATTGGATGAATGTTTATGTCGTTTGTGCTATTCTTATATAAACATGCCACTACAAATAGGGGCCCCTTTTTCGGGAGTTTCACTGAAGATTTGCCTATGGTTTGTAGGTAAGTATTTATTTCGATACCGTAATTGAATGCTGGTCGTGCTAACCCCGTTACCGCTTCTCCTTTAATCTTGTGTGAAGAAAGAAATTCTCGCATACCAGCAGAACATATCCTCAAATATTGAATCATTTCAAGCTGATCTCTTAATTCCTTCCAAACAATCTTCCAAAACCTTCATTCACTCTTTTTCTCCATTTTCGTCTCTTTAAATCTTCTACAATAAAATTCAGCCAACCAAACTAAAAATCAATTAGATCCAGGGGATCTACAAAACCATTCGATAAAGAATAAAATTAATTATATTAATCTTTTGGTCGAGACAACTAGTATAAGTTAAATATCCTAATCACACAACCACTGATCATCATAAATAACATTGAGGTTTTCGACAGTCTCCATCCTCAAAACCCAAGTATGCTCAGGGTACTAGAGATGATAACTATATTGTACTTCATGAGATGTCACTGCCATTTATACATCTGTGTGTAGAAGAGGGGTAGAAGCATTAAGTGAGATGTGAAAGGTGGCGTACGCGTGAAGAAACTGTAACTGTGCGGATTTTTATGAGTGACAGTCAAGTTGTTGTGTCTCACTTAGTGACTCATAAGCATTTGAAACTCTTACCATAGTCAACATCAGGTATTTACTTTTGTATGAGCGACCATGTAATTCGATGATTCTGATCTTGAACCTCCAGACAATTTTTGTTCATTGTCCTTTTGGTGTTTTCGGGGGTTTTGACTTTGCCCCAGAACAGTAGTTATGATGTCTCATGATGAGGGATACTGTTGGTCCGAGGGTGAGCGGAAAATAACGATGGAAGTTAATCGTGTTTTGATTGCTAGGTGCACAAGCCCTATCAATAATGGTACAAGAGTGTGTCATTTATATCAGAAGCTATAGGGACACTAACCAGAAATAGCCAGCTCCATCAAAATGACCCATTGAAGTTCACAATCATCTCGGTAAGGAGACATATTCGTTATAGATCTGAAATTCTGTCAAGTAGAGAAACTACTACTAACTAGCCTACTTTATCAACCCAATACAATGTCTCATTGTTGAAATGATGTGTTCATTCGAGTTTAATGCTTTTCTTTTAATGTGATTGAATAATAAATTATAGATAGTGCTTGTCTCCTTCAGTTTCTATTGGTCTCTTGAGGCATGTTTTGGTTGCTTCGTCTTCCTTTCTTATATTTCTTCATAGCCTTATATATTTAGAAGGCTTATCATTACTTTCTATGCTAAATCATTAATTCATGACATGAACATATGGCAGATCAATAAAGCAATTGATACTGCTATAGCTTTATGATTCTTAGTAATAAATTTTATAGTGATTCTCTTCTGCCTGCTTGTCTCCTTCAGTTTCTATTGGTCTCTTGAGGCATGTTTTGGTTGCTTCGTCTTCCTTTCTTTCTTGTTCTCAGCCTATATATAAAGGCTCTCTTTCTATGCTAAATCATATATCAATGAGGCATCAATAAAACATTGATCTGCAGTATCAATTTATATATTTACTTCTGCTGTCCTTTGTTCTAAATATCTCAAATAACCAATATTGTGGTATCAGAGAGCCAGGTTGCAACCTTGATTTCTGCACTAAATGGCGTCAAACAACACATTAGTGAATGTCTCTCAACCGCAGATTCCGATTTTCAAAGGTGACTCGTATGAGTTCTGGAGCATCAAAATGAAGACTCTCTTTAAGTCTCAAGGTCTTTGGGAATTTGTTGAGAGTGGACTTCCAGAAGAAAGTTCTGAAAATGCTCGGCAAAAAGAGAATATAAAGAAAGATGCAAAAGCATTGTTTTTCATCCAACAAGCAGTTGACGAGTCAATATTTTCTAGAATTGCAGCAGCAACATCTTCAAAACATGCGTGGGACACCCTAAAAACCGAGTACCAAGGCTCTGCCAAGGTAATTTCAGTGAAGCTTCAATCCCTGCTCAAGAATTTCGAAACAACAAGTATGAAAAATGATGAAACGGTGCAAGGATTTTTGGCTAAAGTCTCAATGATTGTTAGTCAAATGCGTGCATATGGCGATAACATAACTGATGAAACTGTAGTGGCGAAAATATTGAGAAGTCTTCCTCCTAAATTCGACCATGTTGTTGCTGCTATAGAGGAGTCCAAATATATAAGTACTCTCTCATTTGATGAATTTATGGGTTCACTGCAAGCACACGAGGTGAGAATCAACAGAATTGTGGCAAGAGAGGATGAGCAAGCTTTTCATACCACGGAGGACGCAGAACCTTCAAAACGAAATCAATACACAAGAGGAAGAGGCAGGGGCAGCTATAGAGGCAGAGGTCGTAGCCGAACCAATCTCCTTTATTGTTCTCACTGCGACAAAAATGGACATTCAGAGGTCGTGGCTGAACCCTCGGTCACCACCGCCTCAAGGTTAACATCGCTAGGTATCAACATGGGTTTGCTAATAGTGATCATCATGTAAGAAAAACCAACACCCCCCACTCAACACCATCTCATTACCACCCACAACAACCTAGAAAATCCTACTCGACTGTCCTAAACAGAAACTCGATTCCTACAAAACAAAATCTTCTTCTTGGAAATGGTAAGCAACTTCAATCGTATATGTCAAGACAAATCAAACCGTTTCATACTTTTTTACAGATATTCCAGCGGGTGCAAATGAGGCAAACATCTGGAAAGCTTTTGCAAAACAAGGAAGAGTGTGTGGAATCTGTTTACCCTTGGGAGAAGAAAAAAACAACCATAATGGAAGCAACTTTGGTGTTGCCAGGTTCCTTAATCTCTCCAATCCAAAATCGTTCGAAAAAATCCTGAACTCAACTACAACCCTCGGTCACCACCGCCTCAAGGTTAACATCGCTAGGTATCAACATGGGTTTGCTAATAGTGATCATCATGTAAGAAAAGCAACCCACACTAACACAACAAACCAACACCCCCCACTCAACACCATCTCATTACCACCCACAACAACCTAGAAAATCCTACGCGACTGTCCTAAACAGAAACTCAATTCCTACAAAACAAAATCTGCCACCAACACCAATCACCATCCATGCGTGCCCGGATCTCACCTCCGAACTTCATCACTGTTTACTAATAGGAACTAATCGGTGAATGCAACGAAATTTGTCCTGCTAAGAAGGACGAGTACGACGACCATACTTACTCTTCAGCCCAAAAAATGGACATGAGTCACACCCCAAAACCAATCATGACATTAACACAAATGGACATGAGTCACACCCCAAAACCGTCAGCCCATACTTACTCTTCAGCCCAAAAAATCCAAAAAAATCCCATAACCCACGCCAAACAACAACAATTAACACCACGTGCCACTAAGAAAACCAAGTATATTTCACTTAGACTCTTTGACCCAATCAGTGGTATCAAATGTCATAGTGGCAAACAAAAACACACCAAAAAAAACAGAGAAACCAATTGCCTATTGTTTCAGTCGAAACTTCCCAATCCCACACTTGTAACACTTCCAACTCCAACAACGATTCAAACATACTTCGATGTAACCGTAGATTAACCAACAATCCATCACTCAATCCCTCACCTTCACCTCATGATTATGAGGTTAGAAAAACCATAGAAGTTGGCACTACACTCGGCTACAATTTGACAGGCCATGAAGTCAAAGTCAGTGATTTAATAGGTGAAACGAATGTTAACCAATGAATGTTGCATCCATAAACATCAACGGAGTTGGCACCCCTCCAAAAAAGGAAATGGTGAGGAATATTTTTCGTGACAACCATGTTCACTTCATTGGCATACAAGAATCTAAAACTAATAAGGAGGAAACATCACTTATTCATTCCTTGTGGGGTAACACTAACTGTGGCTTTGTTACAAAAAATTCAGTTGGAAGCTCGGGTGGCATCATCGCCATATGGAACGATGCTATATTTAAAAAACATAGCGCCATTGTTAACGAGGATGGATTCATATAACTATATATGGGGAATGGGTCAACTTTGGATGCCTTGTCTCATGAATCAACGTTAATGCTCCTAAAGAAAAGAATGCCAAATGTGCCTTGGGAACAGACTTGTTGATTTAATCCGCAATTTCAAGATATTGTCATTGTTATCTTGTGACTTTGACGAGGTCCGTTATGCTACCGAAAGGATTGATTCAAATTTTTGCAAAAAAAGATTCTGATTTCTTCATCAACAGCTTCATTTACAATGCCAAGCTTATCGATCTTCCTATGGGTGGCAGAAGATTCACCCGTATGAATAAGTTCGCCACCAAGTTAAGCAAATTAGGCCGCATTTAGTTTCTCGTCAATTCACCTCTAAATGGCCAAATGCACAACTTATCACCCTTCCTAGGGACGTTTCAGATCATTGCCCGCTTTTACATAAATCTCACTGTGACAACTTTGGTCCAATCCCATTCAAGTTCTTCAACTCTTGGTTGTTAAATGATGAATTCCCAACAATTTTCTCTCAATCTTGGTCCTCCACTCTCATGTCATCGGCTACCACACATCCAGCCATCATATTGAAAGAAAAACTCCAACTTATGAAAAAACATATCCGTATGTGGAGGAGTAATGCTACATCTAATAGTGATAACTTGATCCAAGATTTGAAAGATAAGGTGGAAGTCCTCGATGCTAAAGCTGAAAATGGTTGTCTTGTTAACCATGAAACTGAAACTCGAATCTCACTCCTCAAACAACTCGAAGACCAGAATCACATCAAAAGGCTTGATCTCATGCAAAAAGCAAAAATTAAATGGGCAATTGAAGATGATGAGAATTCTAAATTATTTTCATGGGTTCATAAACAGTAAGTTCTCTATATCAAGAATCAACGGGATTTTATGCAAACAATATACCAACCGCCCCCGTTTCACAAGTAATAACTTTAAAACCCTCTCAACTAACGAGCTTTCTCTTCTTGATGCTCCCTTTACAAG
The DNA here is from genome assembly GCA_026074375.1 of Tanacetum coccineum. Lineage (NCBI taxonomy): Eukaryota > Viridiplantae > Streptophyta > Magnoliopsida > Asterales > Asteraceae > Tanacetum > Tanacetum coccineum. The sequence continues at coordinate 10,464 of BQNB010103761.1, forward strand.
TAAGGAGATTAAAGATGCGGTTTGGGATTGTGGTGGTGGTAAAGTTCCGGTCCGGATGGATTTACTTTTAAGTTCATCAAGCATTATTAAGGTTCAATTGGCACACATTTTATTGAGATGGTTAAGCGATTCGAAATGGATGGCTTCATTCCAAGGGGTTGCAACTCCTCTTTTATCGCTTTAGTTCCAAAGAAGCAAGACCCTCTTTACATTAACGACTATAGACCCATTAGTCTAATTGGTTGCCAATACAAAGTAATCGCAAAATTTCTTGCTGATAGACTTCAAAAAGTGGTCCACTCGGTTGTAAGTGAGGTTCAAACGGCTTACATTAAAGGAAGGCAAATCACATATGGTCCTCTTATGGTTAATGAGATTATCTCATAGGCATCTAAGAAAAATGAACGCCTTTTCCTTTTTAAAGTTGACTTTGAAAAGGCGTTTGACTCGCTTGATTGGAACTTATTAGATAATGTTATGCAACAAATGGGTTTTAGTCACAAATGGAGAAAGTGGATTTGTGGTTGCCTCACTTCGTCCTTTAATTCGGTTATTGTTAATGGGTCACCAACTAAAGAATTTGATATTCAATGTGGTATTCACCAAGGTGATCCTCTTTCTCCTTTTCTATTTATAATTGCGGTCAAAGCTCTTCACGTAACTTTTCAAGAAGCTAAGGCCAAGGGAATTTTTGATGGTGTAAAAATTGGCTCAAACAAAGTCGACGTCTCTCAACTCCAATTTGCGGATGATGCCCTCATATTGGGAAAGTGGTCACTTGAAAATGCTAGAACCCTATGTCGTATTTTGAAAGTTAACTTCTCCAAAAGCAAACTTTTTGATGTTGGAGTTAATGCTACTGAAATACAAAGCTTTGCTAACATCTTAGATTGTCAAGCTTCTACTTTTCCGTGTTCGTACCTTGGCCTCCCCATTGGTGCTAACATGAGCAAGGCATGTAATTGGAAGCCTATTATCGTTAAGTTTCATAAAAGATTAGCTTCATGGAAGGCTCGAAATCTCTCATATGGTGGTAGGCTCACTCTTCTCGAATCGGTGCTTGGAGCCCTTGGTACATACTTTTTCTCTCTTTTTGGCTCCAAAACGTGTTATTAATTACCTTGAAAAGCTAAGGCGTAACTTCTTTTGGGGCGTTACTCTTGATTGCAACAAAATGGCATGGATTGGTTGGAAAAACGTTTGCTCCTCATATAGTTGTGGTGGACTAGGAATCGGTAATCTACATGCGGCTAACTTAGCTATGTTGATCAAATGGTGGTGGAGATTTCACACGGAAAAAAACACACTTTGGAAAGACATAATCATTTCCATTCATGGCTTAACAGGCGGGTATGGTTCCATTCCCCATCTCACTGTCAGCTCCTGATTAGCCTAATGGAAATCACACACACTGTCACGACAAGCAGCTTTCTTGTGCCAACATCTCACTGGAATCGATTTTAATATGTTAATATTATTGGCAAGAACTAGTAACTTCTAGTTATTTTCCTATGGGTAGAAGCTTCCTATTAGTTTTTCCTTAGTACTTAATATTTTATAATGCCTGTGTTTGTTTAAGCTTCCTTAGTAAGTTCATACAGCTGTATTTAGGGGGTGGGAGGATACAAGTTATATCTAGACAGTTGTGTTTAGGGTGTAATGGTAGTCGTCGGTTAGCCCCTCACCCTTATAAATTAGGTGGGGGGTGAAGGCCTCAAAAAACACACTTCTATAATCTTTCCTTGTAACCTATTGACGTTTAATACATATAATCTTTCGGCTATTCTTTGTAGTCTGTTACTTCTGTTTTCGTTATATCTAAAGGGTTCTTTTGGTGTTGCAACTTCGCGAGCTTCTTTGAAGTGTTCTAGGATTCCGCGATATCGATCTTCGGGTTTGTTGGAAGGTGTAAATTCCAACAATTGGTATCAGAGCTACGGGTTTTGTGGTCTTAGAAGATCGTTGCTAGAGCGAGGAGTGTCGTGAAGGAAACTATTTTTTGGTTTTCTTGGAGTTGCAGGGTTAAACGAAGAAGACGAAGTCACAGTGGTATTCGTTTAATAAAGAAAAAAAGTTGGCACGTGAAACGAAGAACAAAAGTTGCTTTTGTATTCTTATTCTTAGGCACGTGATTGCTAAAAGGGTCAAGATAAGGTGGTTTTTAACTTTTTTTTACTATATTTTTTGCTTTATTTATGTTTAATAACTACTACAAAAGTAAAGGGGTAAATTTGTCTTTTATAAGGTTTCTATTTGAAAAGTCAAAATATGTATTAGAATGCAAAAGGAACGACAAACACTTTTCTTTTAGTGTTTGATAAACTCAACAAGTAAAGTTTTGTTGTTTTTATTTCTTTCTTGATAAATGATTAATCTTTACTTTAAATCGAGGGTTAGATTTTATCGTCTAAAAAAAAAAACGATATATCAAGAAGGGTTTCTGTCTTAAAACATCAAAAGGTTAAAAGAATATGTCGTTGATATCGAAGTTTGACGTCAAAAAATTTGACGGGTCCTAATGTACGTCGGGTTGTGGCGTGAAAAGAACGTGGTCTATTAATTCAACATGGTTTGGAGGCTGCGTTAGATCCATTCTCGAGAACCATGGCGGACGCTGAAAAGACTACGGCGTTGAAGAACAGAAGCTACCATAAAGCACACAGTGCCTTACTCTTGGCTTTGATAACAAGGTGTTGAGGGAAGTGCAACAAAAGAAAATTCTGCCGGGAGTTTGGTTAAAGTTGAAACTTTTGTATACTGACCATGTCTTTAGCCAACAAATTGTACTATAAAACAGAGGTTGTTTCACTTTCTACATGCATTCAGGTAAGAAATTATCTGAACATATAGATGAGTTTAATAAGTTGATCGTGACTTGGCGAACATAGACGTTGATATTGATGACGAAGATCAGGCACTCATGTTACTTACGTCATTACCATCTTTCATATGAGAGCAACCTAGTGGAGACAAAGCTTTATGAAGGGAGACGCAGCACTTTGGAAGATGCTTGTCTGAGCCTCAATTCACCATAGAGGGAGTGACTCATTGACAAAAAAGATGACAGATGCAAATGGAGGGTGTGATGGTTATTTGTAAGGGAAGGTCAGATCATTCAGGGTTAATCAAGACGTGTAGTTCTGCGATACAAAGTCAAAAGGTACAGGAACTTATAAACAAAAGTGTTACATAGTGCTATTCGATGAACCACCTTAAGAAGAGACTGTCTACAATGAACAAGAAGAAATCATTTGGCTTTGTCAAGACTAATACAGTACAAGTTCTAGTATTCATTCAGAGGGTTATGACATTGGTTGATTTGTGAGCTGTGAGTGGTGACAGTTCTTAGAGTGGATCATGGAGACTCTGTGGATCCTATCACATGACCGACAATGAGGGCTTCTTGTTAGATTTAAGGAGTTTGATGTGTGTACTGGTTTTGCTCGTGATAATAGAGCATTGTCAGCATGGGGGAATAGGAAGGTGAAAGTAACAAATGAAAGATGGTTCAAGTTTTATGCTTGAGAATGTGCGTTACATTCCCAAGTTAAAGAAAATTTTGATATCTCTGGGCACTCTAGATCGAGAGGACTATAACGTGAAGTTGCAGAATGGAAGAGTAAAGGTGATCTAGGGTTCCTTGATGGTAATATCCTGAACATAAAGGAAAAATTGTGTTACACATGGAGTTTGGTTGGGTCTGATACCGTGAAGCTATGTCCGTATACAAAAAGGAGAGTCGTTGCACAGTGTGGCATAAACCCTGGGTCACATTATTGAAGCAAGCCTCCATGAACTTGGAAAGGAGAGATATATGGAAGAAAGGTCTGGGTATGCACGAATTCTGTGAAAAAATGGTGTTTTGGGGAAAATCGATCCAGGTTAGTTTTGGTCGAGGTCAACACAAAACAGAAGGAGTTGTAGACTATGTCCATGCGGATCTATGGGGTCCTTCTCGGGTGGAATCAATGAGTGGTTGTCGGTACTTCTTATCGATTGTTGATGATTATTCGAGGAGGGTTTGGGTTCATTTTCTTTAACACAAAATGAAGCTTGCAGGCAAGTCAAGGAGTGAAGCATTGGTGGAAAACAGACTATAGAAAACTAACAAACTACGAACGGATAACAGGTTAGGAGTTTTGGTAACTCTGAATTATAACTAACTTGTGCAAGGAGAACGGGGTAGCAAGACATTTGACAGTTGCAGGAACTCCGCAACAGAATGGTCTAGCTGAACGAATGAACGGGATGCTCTTGAACAAGGTAAGGTGTTTACTGATTCAGTCTGGTTTGCCAGATTCGTTCTGGGCTGAAGCAACGGTGACGGCAGAATATCTGATCAATAGGTCTCCATCTACGGCATTGAAGAAGAAGACACCTAAGGATTATGTCAATACATCCGGCGCATTACAGATGTTGAGGATATTGGTTTTGCGTTGCTTATTCACACGTAAATCAGGGGAAGCTCAAGCCCAGAGCTATAAAGTGCATATTCCTGGGGTATCCTGATGGTGTGAAGAGATACCGATTATGGAGCTTAGATGATGTTAAACCAAAGATAATCATAAGCAGGACTGTATTATAATGATACCTTATGTATAAAGGATACTCGCAAGGGTGCTGGAGGCTGCAAAATTTCTGGGAAGGAAGTTAAGTTTGAGGTGGAACTTAAAGGTAGTAGGGTCAAACCAACTATGGATCCTCATACTGGGGAAAATCTAGGGAATGAAGATGAGGAACAAGATGAAGGGCCTCAACAACAGAATCTGGACAACTATGTTCTTGTGCGTGATAGAGAAAAGAGAACAATTACTATACCTGCAATTATAGGATGAAATAATGTACATTACTAGGACCATCAGTCAGGGTAGAAGATGATATGAGCGTGCTTATGCGTTGGCGTATTGCTGAGAATAAGCGATACACATAACCTAAATACATTCAGGAGAGCGATTAATTCATCTGAAGAAGAATGAATGGGTCGTGCTATGAATGAAGAGAAGAGGTGCTTAAAGAAAATCATACTGGAGCTGGTTGATCAACCACCTGGTCAGAAGCTGATAAGCTGCAAGTGGTTGTATAAGATTAAACAAGGGATTGAAGGCGTTCAAAAACCAAGGTACAAAGCAAGGCTGGTAGCTCGAAGGTTTACACGGCGAGCAGGGATTGACTATAATGAGGTATTTTCACCTGTGGTTCGACATACATCTATCATGGGGATTTTCTCTCATTAACATACTTGTGAAGATTAACGAGTTGGACAACTGTGGATGATAAAGGACGGCTTTTTTGCATTAAGTCTTAGAAGAGAAACCATTTATTTATGAAGGGCAGCCACTTGTTGAGAAGAACGGCAACAAGGTATTTGTGTTGAAGAAGTCACTTTACGGTCTTAAGCATCTCCACGACCATAGGTATAAAACAATTGATGTGTATATGGTCAGCAATGAGTTTAGTCGCAGCAACTATGATAGTTGTTACTTCAAAGAGTTTGCACCAGGTATGTAACATAGATCTAACTGTTGTATTTAGAGTGATTTGTTAATTGCTTGTAAAAGCAAATCTGTGATCAATATACAAGTGACTGCTGTCGAAAGGAGTATTGATATGAAGAACTTAGTCCGCTAGGAAGATACTTGTATGGAGATTGTCAGAGATAGGGGTAGCCGAACTCCTGAAGTGTCCTCAGTCGGGATAGGTGCAGAAAATCTGAATAACTTCATGAGTGGAATAATGGCAATCGGTCTCTGGTGCCATTGGAGCAGACTTCACAGGATCTTTAAAGGATTTGACCGTCACTGAGAGATATGACCATTTTGGGATTGCAGTTCTAGGATCAATGTCACTGAGTAAGGTCCCTTATCGAATGTTGTAGTAGATTTAATGTACTTGATGGTGTGCACTAGGACACGGAAATACATTTGCGTATGTTGTAGCATTGTGACAGGTAGTTGGGCGAATTCCAGGTAAAAACAACTGGGAACAGTGAAGTCTGGTCTCTTTTAAAGTACTTGAGGGCACTGCAGAAGTAGGTCAAGTATGTGGTTAAGCTCAAGGGAAGCCCGATGGATGTTAATGGTTTCGTGATGCAAATTCTATGCTAAAGACCCTGACAAAGGGTAGGTTCATAACCGGGTACGTGTTTAATGGTACATTTGCGTGTTGTGAGTTGGGAAAGCAACTCTGCAGCATGTTGTTCAGGTTCATCTACTCCAGAAAGCGGAGTAAATGGCGCTACTGAAGCAGTCTAAGGAAGCATTTGGCTCTAAAGGACATACTAATCGAGCTGGAGTAAACCTAAAGGTCAGTGATTTGTGAATTGTTGGAAAATCAAGGAGACTACTTCCAGTCCTTCAAGAAATGCAAATGTTTCATAGAGAGTACGAAGGCATATAAAAGTGAGATAAACACTTCTTCAGAGAGATCGTGGAGTCTAAAAGAAATTGAAGAGGGTAAAGATAGTGCACTGATGATAATGCAGTCTGACGCTTTACAAAGGTATTCCAGGGCCGAAGTTCAAGTATTTCATGGAGCACATACCTGGTGTCGGAGTACCTAGTCTGCCACTTAGGTGTAAAATTGTTAATATCAATGGCTAACTAGTAACTCCATAGTAGTTTCCTCCTTGGAACTTCCTAGTAGTTATTCCTTAGTAAGCTTAATATTTTTATACAGCTGTGTTTTAATGTAGCATTCCTTAGTAAGTTCAGTAGAGCTGTATTTAGGGTGAAGGGGACATACAAGGTTGTGGATCTGGGAGAACACGGAGCACAGTGTTGATTGTTTAGGTGTGTACTGAGTCGTTAGTATGACCCCACACCCTTTATAAAATAGAGGTGGGGTTGAAGACTCAAATAATCCCTTCCTTCTATATTCTTTCCCTTATGTAACCTATTGAGGTATTAATGAGCGCGCTATAATCTTATTCGGTGCTATTCTTTTGATTGCTTACTGTGTGACGTTGGAGTGAACCAAAGAAGGTTATGTTGTGTGTTGCGGCAGGGGGGACTACGCGGGTGGGAGGGGGGGGCTTCCTTGAGTGGAATAGGACTAGGGATACCGCTGATAATCGTGAGATCGAATGCTGATGTAGTGTATTCAGTATAGTGTATGGTAACATCTCACCAACTATTATTCTCGAGAGATGAGAGATGATATCTAGATCTCATACAATGAGATGCTTTAGCGGTTGTGATTCGTGGCCGACGACTCATTACGCATGTCAGGAAGAGAGGACGCGTATATGACAAAATATGCAGAGTGCATCATGCACATATATGTAGATTAATGGTATTGGAATCGAAATACAATTTCTTAGTGTTTTCGACCAAAATGACAGTATTTTAATTCCAAAATGGCTTTCATCTCATTGATAGATTATTTGTTTGATTCAGTTTTTTGTTTTGATGCAACTGTCATATGATGTCGACACAAGCTGTTTCCTAATTTGGTTTGTAAGTTGAATTTTTTGATGAATGTTATGTCGTCTGTTATTCTATAAATGCACTTATAATAGGTGGCTGTTCTGGGTAGTTTTCCCGCGGAGACATGTACAGTAAGGTTGAGTGACGTCAAGTTGTTGAGTCGAGTGACCATAGCTGCAACTTTGCTAGAGTCAGCATCTGGTTTTACTTTGTAGAGGACCACATGTTCGATTATCTGGTTTCGGCGGTTGAGGCAACAAGTTAGATGGCAGGAAATAGGATCGGACCTAAGGGGTTCTCGGGAACCGATAGATGTTTATCGTCTAGATTTATTTTTTGTTAAAAAGCTTGATTTCTCCGAAATGAACTGCGTCCTGAAGTCGCACAAATACATGTCGTATTTAGTTAGTCAACTAATAAATCGAAAAAGATATATGCCTTCTTAATTTGTTTACTAGATTTAATGAAATCGTACCCTTTAATTCATTTTCTTTACTTTATTTTCGGAAAACATTTTTTGCACATGATCACTTAGAGTACTAGGTGTGCCCGTATGTGCGGATGTACACAACATTTTTTCGTAACGCAAAACTGAAATTGAAAATTAGGAATGTATATGGTGATGGAAGTTGATAATGACAGGTTCTTCATGGGCCAAATGAGAAACTTAATTTGATGGATATATGGCCCATAAAAAATTGGGTATCACTCTAATTTTAAAGCAAAAACAAATTTGTATTGTTTGGTAATAAAAGATGAATAGTTTCAAGACTACATGAAAGTCTTTGAGCCTATTACCACGCGTTTTTGTGGAGTTGGTTATGGAGATGGAAATTTGATGTGGCGATAATGAAGTTGGTTGTGGCGACTCCTTATTACCTTACGTAACATAGTTTCTGATAACGTCGCAGCTTTGACTGTATCATGTATTAAGCATAGTTTTAGTCTTTTTAAATGGTTAGCCGAGTAAATTAAATTAATGTTATGTGCAAAGAAACGGGCAAGTGTTCCACATTATACTCAAACTAACGCACTATTGATGTAAGAAGCACGACTAGCTACATTCATACGACACTCCATATACTTGACATTGACAAAATATATAACACAAAAACATGTAACCTAGCCCTCGTGACGTGGCTAGTAGCACCGAGCGTGGAACTGATGCAGACTGAACTTACGCAGGTGTTAAACATAGTTTTGTAGTCTTTACCAGTTGATGTGTTGTGTTATATATAGTGATATTCAAACTTTGTACCTTAGGTATTAGGGTGTTATAATGAGAAGTGTATCTAACTCTAAGAGCTTAAGGTGTCCTGCGTTTTGGGTCGCGCCATCTGAGACCAAGCATGGAATGCATGTAGTCATCTTTAAATCTCAAAGAGCTTAATAAGTGTACCTTAGGTATTAGCAGTGGTGGCTCAAGGGTAAAGCAACTAAAGCCAAATTTTAAGGCCTCAAATTTCTGATACCCTTTAAGAATATATAGTCTGTCACATATTCTTTGGGCACCATCTTTAGGTCTCGATATATAAAGGCCCCTTTCACTATAACTACCAAAACTATTAAGGATGTTTGCTTATTTTTTAAATACATACCACTAAGTTCTTATTTGAGATTAAGAAACATGACCATGTCCATCTTTTTATTATTACAAAAAGATGAATTGAGCTCTTTTAATGCTATAAAGTCTAATGACTTTTAGCCGATAGTGCGAACAAATTAGACATGTCAAGAATCACTTATGAATAGTGTTTTGAAGGAATAAGTATAACCAATTTTTCAACGAACAAACATGAACACCTTTGTTTAAGTGTTCATATTAGTTTGGTTTGTTCAGTTAATACAAACCTAACAAACACGAATAAGCCTCGTTTGTGTTGGTTTAGTTCTTTAACCCTACTTGTATATCATAAAACGAAGTTTAATTTTTTCTCTTTCTTATTTTCTCTCTATATGCAATAAAATCTTAATTCTCATTGTGTTCTTGGTTTGAGAATTAGATGTTCTATTAATCTAATGAATCACATAGCTAAGGCAAGTGAAGAAAAAAAATGAAAATTCGAAAAGGCCTCATACTTGAATTTTGCTTTAGGCCTCCACAAGGCTTAAGCCGCCCCTGGGTATTAGTGCTCTAACGGGTTACTCCGATCTTGCAGTCTTGACTTAACCATGTTTGTCATATTCGGAATCTCAGCTCGTATAAATTTCATGTCTTGGTCTTACTTACAAAGTTGCATGGTTTTTATGGTGATCCCCATGGGCCATGCATGGATACCACTAGGTTCATTTGTAACACTAATTTACGCTCCTGGATTAATCAATAATAAAAAGATAATATATAGACAAGTTGTTCCTCTAAATAAATAAAAAATAAAAATTGCGAAAGGAGCTTTTTCAAGTTTGAACCACTAGCTAGGTTCGTGTGTCCCACCGAATAATGCTTACGTCCTAGTCAATCCTTGTCTTACAAATAGTATCACTCCTTTAAACCACATCTTAAATTAGGTCTCTATTATTTTGTTTACATCACACGAGTTTTATTTTCATCAAATTTCAATATCTTTATACGTAAGAAATTTTCTTACGTGTGAATCGTTCAGTTTCAGATTATTTTGACCATACGTGTCTCGGGTTCACAAAATACTTAATCGGATAAAATAGATTAGCAATTAAAAATTAAGGCGCAAGAAATCAATCGGAAAATATTAAAGTATCGTCTGATGTTATATATATTCTTTAAATAAGAACAGAAATCTGGTTACAACCACCACTACAAGAAATAGGAGAACAGGTGACGATGTTTTCCCCGGCGACATTTGTCGCCGGGGAATTGTCGCTAAACGACAAAAATTCGTCTTACGTGGCACCAATTCCCGTAAAATTTTCAGTCAAAGAGTTCGGGAATTTTCCCAGGCGACATGTCGCCAGGGATAGTGTAAGTAAATTTTGACCCAAAAAATCAACGCAAAACGTAGCGGGAATTTTTCCCGCTCACGTTTCCCAGGCGACATGTCGTCGGGGATAATATTTGGTATTTTAAAAAAAATAATTAGCGTAAACCGTAACGGGAATTTTCCCTGCTTACTTTTCCCCGGCGATATGTCGCCGGGGATTCTTTTGTTTATTTTTAAAAAATAATTAGTGTTACTTAATTTAGTGGTGACGTGTACATAAGTATCCCCGGCGACATGTCGTCGAGGATACACTTAATTGGGCCTGAAAGTGTCAATTGGTTTGGGCTTTTTTATTACCAAATTGGGCTTCGGGTTTTTTGTAAAGTTTCCCCGGCGACTTGTCGCTGGGGAAAGTGTTTGACTTTGTTGACTTTTAATTAAACTACGTTTTTTACGTTCGTTTTGGTCCGATATTCCGTATATTTTAACAAAAAATATAGATATGATTAGAAACTAATCATTAAATTGAGCTCATTTTTGACACTTTAAAGGTGTTCATGATTGTACCATTCGAATGTCCGACTGGTATATCGTTAAACATTAACATAACAAACACATTCATATCAGAAAATTGTAAACAAAGTCCTTCACATACATATAAACATAAAAGTTTAAACAATAAAACATACGAATTACATTACACATGACAAACCTACTCCCAATTCGAGTTTTTTCATCTTTCATTGAGAACTCGAGAAATATGCACCGATTAAATGTATTTTTTTCGAGATCAAAGCATTTCCATTGTATAGCCTTGAGTAACACTCTTTCAATTTTTCTTACGCAAGTTTTCTTGCAGTTTAGCACTCACGTATTTCTTGAAGACCTAGAGATATAGTATGTACGGTGTTTGAAGGTCCCGAAGAATAGCTTGGCAGCGTTGAAGCATGAAAAATAGCTTGGAGGTGTTTAATGTCCGCAAGTAACTTGGAGCTCCAAGAACTCATCATTCACGAATCGAGTCACTTCTCCAGTAAAAAAATCCACATCCAAAATGTTTTCGGGGGCTGTTAAAATAGTAAAGAAATCAATTCTTTTAACACTAACCATAATATTTCATATTACACAAATAAAAATTCATGTGATTGTTCACCTTGATATGTTGACATGCCATATTATAAGTTTATCCGTAACGCTCAGTTTAATATGATTGTCGGCAGAACTAATACTCCATCTGCACACCACACGCAAAAGCTTCATGTGGCACATGTTCACCATCTTTTTGGTGGTTGTGATGTAAGAGGTGTGTGATATGTTTTGTGGTTTGATAATATACTACTTTTTATGTATAAATATTATATTCGTGGGTCATATGCCGGAGTATTTGGCGTAGTATTTTGCGGAGTATTTTGCGGATAGTTTGACGGGGGTAAACTTTCGAGGGGTTATTTGGAAGGGACGTATTTTGGTGGGTATTGGCGGGGATAATTCGACCTCGTCCGTTGAACTCTAAAGTCATAACCAATAACCATAATCGACCTTCCGTTAAACGACTAATGTTAATAACCATAACTATATCGACTCGCCGTTAACGTGCTAATGTATACACATAAAAAAACGACTCGTCCGTGAACATCTAAATGTATAGACCATAAACATACAGACGCCGCGTTCCTTTGAACGTCCTAGTTTATGTATAGACCAAACATATCGACTCTTCCTGAACGGATCACACACACACACACACATCACACACACATCTCTTCATTGCACGGCTAATGTATAACCATAACATATCGATCTCATCCGTTGGAACTCTAATGTATAACCTAACATATGGACTCTTTCTTGAACGGTTTATTATGTATAACTATAACATATCGACTCGTCCGTTGAAACGTCTAATACTATAACCAACACATATCGTCTCGCTCCGTTAACGACGTAATTACAACCATGAAACATACGACTATTCCGGACAACGTCTAAATTATAAACATACCTATCGACTCGCCGTTGAACGTCTAATGTACAGTCCATGAACAATCGACTCGTCCTTGAACTCATAAATGTATTTAACCAAGCCATATCGACTCATCCGATAACGTCTAATTATAACCATGACAATAGTCGACTCGTCCCGTTAACGTCTAATGTATAAACCAAAACATATCGACCGTCCGGTTAACGTCTATATGTATAACCATACCTATAAACGACTAGTCGTTTGAACTCTAATGTAAACCATACATATCACTCCTCCTTGCAATGTCTAATGTAATAACCATAACATATCCTCGTCCGTTGAACTCTAATGTATAACCATAACTATCACTCGAGTCTCTTGAACGTCTAATGTATAACCATAACATATTGACTCGTCCGTTGAACGTCTAATGTATAATCATAACATATCGACTCGTCCGTTGAACGTCTAATGTATAACCATAACATATCGACTCGTCCGTTGAACGTCTAATGTATAACCATAACATATCGACTCGTCCGTTGAACGTCTAATGTATAACCATAACATATCGACTCGTCCGTTGAACGTCTAATGTATAACCATAACATATCGACTCGTCCGTTGAACGTCTAATGTATAACCATAACATATCGACTCGTCCGTTGAACGTCTAATGTATAACCATAACATATCGACTCGTCCGTTGAACGTCTAATGTATAACCATAACATATCGACTCGTCCGTTGAACGTCTAATGTATAACCATAACATATCGACTCGTCCGTTGAACGTCTAATGTATAACCATAACATATCGACTCGTCCGTTGAACGTCTAATGTATAACCATACCATATCGACTCTTCTGTTTTACAAACCGACCAGAACGAACCAAGAAATCGGACCGACACAGCCGAAACGAACCGATTATATATTTTATAACATAAACACACATTTCAAACATAAATATAAATGTAAGAAGAAGACCATGGCGATTTCAAAAGACTCTCTTCATTTGATCGATCTTCTTTAGCCTGTTTGATTATCATTCATCAAATAATGATCGATTTAAGTGATCTAATCTTGATTAATGCTCTCTTAATTCATAGATCAGATTCGGCGTATTTTTTAGGTTTAGGGTTTCGGATTTTTCGATCCTCTAATTCTGATTGAATATTATTCATTTGATTTTTGAGTTTTTAGGGTTGGTTCT
>BQNB010103762.1:0-23964 GCA_026074375.1 Tanacetum coccineum
ACAGTCTACCAAATAGATGTCAAAAGTGCTTTCCTATATGGTCAAATTGAAGAGGAGGTGTATGTATGTCAACCTCCAGGTTTTGAAGATCCTGACCATCCTGATAAAGTTTATAAAGTTGTGAAAGCACTATATGGACTTCATCAAGCACCCAGAGCTTGGTATGACACATTGGCCACTTATCTTTTGAGCAATGGATTTCAAAGAGGACAGATTGATCAAACTTTATTCATCAAAAGTCAAAAGGGGCATATATTGCTTGTTCAAATCTATGTAGATGACATCATTTTTGGATCTACCAAGAAGGAGCTTTGTGATGAGTTTGAGAAGCTTATGAAGGATAAGTTTCAGATGAGTTCTATGGGAGAACTCACCTTCTTTTTGGGATTGCAGGTCCAACAGAGAAAGAAAGGCATCTTTATCAGTCAAGATAAATATGTCCATGAAATTTTGAGAAAGTTCAACTACACAGATGTGAAGTCTGCCTCCACTCCCACAGATTTGGAAAAGCCCTTGGTTAAAGATGCAGATGCTGATGATGTTGATGAACATCTTTATAGATCTATGATTGGATCTTTGATGTATCTTACAGCATCCAGACCAGATATCATGTTTGCAGTATGTGCATGTGCAAGGTTTCAGGTTTCCCCAAAAACTTCCCATCTCTTAGCTGTCAAAAGAATCTTTAGATACCTTAAAGGCAAACCATCTCTAGGTCTTTGGTATTCTAAGGATTCTCCATTGGAGTTAGTTGCTTACACTGATAGTGACTATGCTGGAGCTACACTTGATAGGAAGTCAACCACTGGAGGTTGTCAATTTTTGGGAAATAGGTTGATTTCTTGGCAATGCAAGAAACAAACTGTAGTTGCCACTTCTACAACTGAAGCTGAATATGTGGCTGCTGCAAGTTGCTATGGACAGGTTCTCTGGATCCAAAACCAATTGCTAGATTATGGGTACAATTTTATGAACACTGTTATTTATATTGACAATACTAGTACTATCTGTATAATAGAAAATCCTGTTCAACATTCTAAAACAAAACATATAGAGATTAGGCATCATTTTATAAGAGATTGCAATGCTAAAAAGTTGATTCAAATGGCTAAAATTGACACTCAACATAATGTAGCAGATCTTCTTACAAAAGGTTTTGATGCTGGTAGATTTCAGTACTTGGTCTCAAGTATTGGAATGCTCAATCCCTAAGGCCCAAATCTCTTGTTTGTTTTGTAAAGTTTGTTAAATGTTAGTACTGTTACGTCTTTGTCAATTAATACTGCTAGTTCTAATTAGTACTGCTAGTTATATTTAAAACTGTTTGTTAAAACTGTTACTTATAGTTAGTACTGCTGGTTATTTCTATGTATCACTGTTAATCCTGTTAGTAACACTTAATACTGTTAAACATGACAAATGTTTAGATTATGTTTTTCTTGGTTTTAAGCTAACTTTTTCAGGATAAACAATGAAGTGTGAAATTGGTTACTCCATAATGTATTATTTGAGGGGAGGAAAAATGTTGGTTGTTCTTGAAGTGAGAATTGGTGAGCTCAAAAAACAGAAAAAGATCTGTGTGAAAAATAGACAGAGTGCAATGTGAGTTAAAAGAATTGAGAGATTCAATGTGAGTTTAAAAACAGAAAGAGAGATTGTGTGAATCTATCTTTGAATGATACAAAGGTTTGGAGTTTGTACTGCTGTTGGTGGAGAAGTTAATACTGCTAGGCTTATTTTAGTACTGCTAGACCAACTTTAGTACTGCTGGATGACCGTTAGTACTGTTTGGCCCTAACAGATTTTTCATTAATTAATAGAGCCGTTGAGATATTTCTGCCAAATACCTATCGAATAGGGGTTTGACCAATTGGACTTTCGTGATCCTTATATAAATTCGCATGGTTTATTCACGATAACTTCAAATTTCTTTAAATTGGTCAAATAATATCTCTACGTTTTCTCTATATAATTGCAATTAACTTTCTCCAGCCTTCATACTTACATACACGATCATATCCCACACGATTACTCACACTTTTAATCATGGCAAACTTGGAATTTTGTGACAAGCACAACATGGTCGCGTTTTTAGAGAAATCTACAGGCAGTGACGGGTTTCATCAAGTCATCGATTTCCTAACTCGAAGTCACATTTGCTATGCACTCACTAAGAAGCCAGATGTTTGTGTCTCCTTTATCAAACAATTTTGGAGGTCTGCTGAAGTTACTACTGCTGATAACGGAGAAGTCAAGATTACTGCTACAATTGATGGTCACTCAATGACTATCACTGAAGCTTCTTTACGACGACATCTCAAGTTGGATGATCAGGATGGTGTTACTTCTATACCCAACTCGGAGATCTTTGAGAAATTGACGCTTATAGGATATCACACTGACTCAGATAAGTTAACTTTTCAAAAGGGTGCTTTTTCACCTCAATGGAGGTTTCTTATCCACTGTATTCTTCATTGTATTAGCCCAAAGAAGACTGCTTGGGAGCAGTTTAGTAGTAACATTGCCACTGCTGTTATATGTTTAGCTACCAATAGGAAATATAACTTTTCTAGGATGATTTTTGAGCATATGGCATCAAATATTTCAAGCCCCCATAAGTTTTTGATGTACCCTAGGTTCATTCAAATATGCCTAGATATGCAGAGACACCAGCTTCAACAACACACAAGAACATATCCTGTTCCATCTCTTAGTATGAAAGTGTTTAACAATATGAAGAGGCCAACAAAGGGTTATTCAGGCCAGGAGGTTGCTTTATTCCCCACTATGCTAGATGTTACTGCACCTTCCACTTCACCTTCCAGAATCACATCCTCACCTTCCCACTCACCTGAACATTCACCTTCCCCTACACCTTCACCTTCACCTGAACCTACCCCTGATCATACCACTGCTGATGTAACACAACCATCACCTACACAACCATCACCAACACTCCCATCACCTGGAGCAGAACACCATTTTCCTACACCCCATGACTCACCTCTCCATGCTGTTCACTCACATGGAAGTGATGAGGGTAGCTTGAAACTTAATGAATTGATGAATTTGGTTACCAAACTTTCTGACAGGATTGGAGTATTGGAGGCTGACTTGATGAAGACAAAGAAAACCTACAGTTCTGCTTATACTAAGCTTATTCTCAGGGTCAAGAAGCTAGAGTCTCAGATAAAGATTGGGAAAGCAAGGAGACAAGCTAGGGTTGTTCTTTCAGATGATGAAGACATTGCAGATGATTCTTCCAAACAGGGGAGGAAATTATCTGATGCAGAGGTTCAAGATAAAGCAAGTAATGAAACTGAACCTGTGATTCAAGATGTGACTCCTACAGAAGTAATTCAAGATCAAGAAAGCAGTGAAAAAGGAAGTGCTGAAGTTAGTACTGCTGGAGCAAAACAAGGTACTGCTAGTGAAGAAGTTCCAATAGTTAGTACTGCTGAGGTAAATCTTAGTACTGCTGGAGGAACTGTTACCTATACAAGAAGGAGTGCAGAGAAAAGGTCAAGACAAGACAAGGGAAAAGCCATAATGATAGAGTCTGAGCCCAAGAAGAAATCTAAGAAAGAGCTTGAACAAGAAAGATTAAGTTTTGCTGAAGCCATCAGACTTGAAGAGCAAATGAATGAGGAACAAAGAGCTCAGATTGCTAGAGATGAAGAAATTGCTAGACAGTGGGATGAAGAAGAAAGGCAAAGAGCTATGGCTGAATCTAAGTCTACTAAGAAGATAGATTGGAATGATCCTTCAGTCATAAGGTATCATACTCTAAAGATGAAACCAAAGACAGTTGCCCAAGCAAGAAGAAATATGATCAAATACTTGAAGAATCAGGGGAACTACAAGATTAGTGACTTCAAGGGTATGTCTTATAATGAGATTAGGCCAATATTTGAAAAGGTTTGGGATTTTAATCAACACATTGAGCCTATTAAGCATGAGACTGAAAAGACAAAGTCTCCTGAAGAATCCCCTAAAAAGATAAAGTCACCTGAAAAGATTGTAGAAGAAAATGTTGATATACAAGAAGAAATGAAAGAAGTTGTTAAAGAACCTGAAGCAAAGAGAAAGAAATCTATTCCTAGAAAAAGTACAAGGAAGAGACAAAAGATGGAGGAAGATGCTGAGAAGGAAGAACTCAAAGGATTTTTGGATATAATACCAAGAGAAGAGGTTCCTATAGAGGTCGAATCTATATCTACAAAGTTTCCAATTGTGGATTGGAAGACTTGTGTTTTGACAGAGAATTTCATGTATTATCAAGTATTCAGAGGAGATGGCAGTTCCAAGAACTACAAAGTTTTGAGTGAGATGCTTGAAGACTTTGATAGACTAGATGTAGAGGAATTGTACAGATTAGTCAAGGAAAGGTATAGTACTTCAAGACCAGAAGGGTATGATCTGATGCTTTGGGGGGATTTACACACTTTGTTTGAGCCTGATGAAGATGATGAGATTTGGAAAGATCAGCATGAATACAACTTGATCAGCTGGAGATTATGTGATTTTTGTGGTATTCACATTTTGTTGATGGAAAATGGATTAGCAATTCATATGCTGACAGAGAAGAAATATCCTCTAAGTCAAGAGATGATTTCCAAGATGTTGAAGAAGAAATTAGAGGTTGATCATGAAAGTTCACAGGCGTTTGAACTCCTAAGGTTTATAAGATCTCAAGTGCAGAAGTAAAAGAAATGTTTGAAAGAATCATCAGCAAAGGAAGAAGACTAGAAGATTTAGTTCAGAAGAAACTTGGTGATTTGAAGGACAATCACAAGTTTAGGGGAGGATTGTTAGGAATAAATCTTCACAAAAGTTAATACTGCCAAGGTGTAACTGACAGTACTAATGGAGTTAGTACTGCCAGTACAAACTTAGTACTGCCAGTGTTAATTAATACTGCTAGTAGTAAGAGTTAGTACTGCTGATGGTCAAAGCTGTTGAATTGAAGATAAGGATGCATAGAGATTATTACGGGATGTTTATATTTGAATTGTAACTGATCCTAAAAGATAGGTTGTTATCTTTGTAAATGACTCCTTGTGTTCTATAAAAGGAGTAATAGATTCAAGGTTTGTAACCCTAGTACTACAAGAGTACTCGTATTATTCTAATAATATTGAATCAGTTTGTTCATTGTTCATTTTTTGTTTGGTTATCACTGTTTCATTGATAAACACCTCTAGAGTATCAAAGTGTAGATTCCGCATACACTTTGGTATACATGCAAAGTCTCAATCTTTGTTATTTGGATTCTTCCAAGGTAACAAACACTTTACTACGTAAAGAATCGATCAAGGCGTGGGATCAACAAGTGGTATCAGAGCATGTGCTTTAAGAAACTTTAATCTAGAGGTAATGGAGTTAGAAAATTCTCAGAACAATGCATTGGCAAAGCTTCCCATGCTCAAACTCGGGGAGTATGAGATGTGGGAGATAAGGATCAAACAATACTTTCAGATCCAAGATTATGCATTATGGGAGGTAATAGAAAATGGGAACTCTTGGGGTACCTATTCCTGTTACAGCACCAGAATCTGGTCCATCAACAGCATTGAAGATGACTGTGCCATCTACTGCTAAAGAAAAGATTTGCAAAAAGAATGATGTAAAAGCCAGAAGTCTTCTCCTCATGGCACTCCCAAATGAACATCAGCTTACCTTTAACCAGTATGTTGATGCTCAATCAATGTTTGTTGCCATTAAAGCTCGCTTTGGAGGGAATGATGCAACAAAGAAGACACAGAAGGCCTTACTGAAGCAACAGTATGAAAACTTTAATGCTTCAAGCTCAAAATCACTGGATTCTATCTTTAACATGCTTCAAAAGCTTGTTAGTAGATTGGCAATTCTGGGTGTAGTTACTCCTCCAGAAGATCTAAATGTTAAGTTTTTGAGGAGCTTACCTTCTGAATGGGATACACATGTGGTAGTCTGGATGAACTAACCCGACTTTGATACTATGGGTTTGGATGATTTGTACAACAATTTTAAAATTGTTGAACAGAAGGTTAAGAGAACTGCTTCTGCTAATAATGATGATAAGAACTTGGCATTTCTAACCACTTCCAGTACAAGCAGTACTAATACTATTAAACAGTTACACTAGAGTTTAGACTGGCCAACACCAAGGTTAATACTGCTAGTACAAGAAACAGTACTAGCTAGTTTTATGTTGCCATCCGTTTATGCTTTTTTTTGGTCCACTCAACACAAGGGTTCTCAACTATTATGAAGAACTTAGCAAATTCATGATGATGATTTGGAAGAAATGGATCTAAAGTGGAATATGGCACTACTAAGCATGAGGGCAAGAAAGTTCTATCAGAGAACTGGAAGGAAGATCATCATTGATGGAAGTAGTACTGCTGGATATGATAAATCAAAAGTAGAATGTTTCAACTGTCATAAAATGGGACATTTTGCCAGAGAATGCAGAGCACCAAGAAGTAAAGACAACAGAAATTGGAATCAAGGAAGCTCATCAAAGGCAGTAAGGATTGAAGATGCTTCTGAAAAGGCAATGTGTGCTATAGATGGTGCTGGATTTGATTGGAGTGACATGGCAGAGGATGAAATTCAAGCAAACATGGCTCTCATGGCATTCACAGATTCTGAGGTATCAAATGATAAATCTTGTTCTAAATCTTGTTTGCAAAATTATGAAGCTCTAAAGAAACAGTATGATGATTTACTTGTTAAATTAGATGATACTGGTTTTAAAGCAGCTACATATAAAAGAGGTTTATCAATTTTAGAAGCACAAGTAGTTAAATATAAAGAATCTGAAGTCCTTTTTTCTGAGGAAATTGCTTTGCTTAAAAGAAGTGTAGGTCACAAAGAATATCTAATGGGATTACTTAAGACTGAACTTGAAAAAGTTAAGGAAGAAAAGGAGGGGTTTGAATTTAAGCTAGCAAAGTTTGAAAAATCATCAAAAGACTTAGATGATTTGTTAGCAAGTCAGGTAACTGACAAGAGCAAAAAGGGTTTTGGTTATAATGTTGTCCCCTCACCTCATCCCTTGATTCTTAATAGACCAACACCTTTAGACTTATCTTATTCAGGTCTTGAAGAATTCAAACAACCTGAGGTAAATGAGTATAGTTCTAGGGATTCAAGTTTAAAGCCAACCACTGTTTGTGATAGAGAGTCAGATAATTCTAAGGAGAATACTGATGACTCTTTAACACAACAACCCAAGACTGTTACTGAAACTAGCTCTGTTATGTCTCCACTTAAGGTAGACAAAGATTGGAAAGAAAAGTTTTTCCATCCTGCTAATCATGTTAGGGTAGAAGAACCTAAAAAGGCTAGAGAGAATACTGATGCTCCAATTATTGAAGATTGGGTGTCAGATGATGAGGAAGAAGTTGAGTCTATTCCTAAGGTAGAAAAGAAAACTGCTATACCTACTGCTACTAAGAAAGAGTCAGTTAAAACTGTAAAACCAAGTAGAAGAACAGTTAGGTATGCTGAGATGTATAGGTCACAAAGACCTAGGGGGAACCAAAGAAGTTGGAATGGTCAGAAATCTAATCAATTAGGATGTAACTTTGTTTTTAATAACAAGGCATGCTTTATTTGTGGTAATTTTGATCACATTCAATACAATTGTCCTAATGCTTACAAACATATGGTTCCAAGAGCAGTCTTAATGAAGACTGGCCTAAAAACTGTCAAAAATGCAAAGCCTCTTAGTACTGTTAGGTCTGTTAACACTGTCAGACCTTTTAGTACTGCTAGGTTTGTTAATACTGTTAGGCCTTATAATACTGCTCACCCAAAACCAACAGTTTCTTGTGCTAGACCAAAGACTCATTTTCAAAATCAAGCACAAAGGCCCTTTTACAAGAATACAACATTAACAAAAAGGTCTAATATTCAAAATATTAATACTGGTAGACAAACTGTTAATACTGTTAGGCCAAATGTTAATACTGTCAGGGCAAGGGGATTTAATGCTGTTAAGCCCTCAGCATGTTGGGTTTGGAGACCTATCAAACCCAATGGTGCATCACTAGTCTTTAACAAATATAATTACATTGATGCACGAGGCAGATCCAAGTCAGTAATGGCTTGGGTCCCCAAAGATAACTAACTTCATAAGTTTTGTGTGCAGAGCAATTCACAGCTAAATGATAAAGGATTTGTGGATAGTGGATGCTCAAGGCACATGTCTGGAAACATAGCCCATCTTTCAGATTTCAAAGACTTTGATGGAGGTTATGTTACTTTTGGTGGAGGAGCAAATGGAGGAAGAATCACTGGTAAAGGTACTATCAAAACTGATAAACTTGATTTTGAAGATGTATACTTTGTCAAAGAGTTGAAGTTCAACCTTTTTAGTGTCTCACAAATGTGTGACAAAAAGAACTATGTTCTTTTTACTGAGATGTCTTGTCTATCTCCGAAATTTTAAGATTTGTGGCCTGATGAAAACAGATACTTCTTAAAATTCCATAGACAGGTCAAAAAAAAAAAACATGTTACAGTTTTGATATGAAAAAGACATAGTCCTAAAGATGGTTTAACTTCTAGTTGCAAAGGCTACATCTGAGGAATCAATGCTCTGGCATAGGAAGCTTGTCAGGTCAAATTTAAAAAAGTAATAACCTTGCAAAGAAATCCATGTAAGAGATTTGCCTTTTAAAAGATTAGAGAAATACCAACCTTGGGTGGCCTGTCTTAAAGGCAAGCAACACAGAGCCTCTTGTAAGACCAAGGCCTTTAGTCCCATTACTAAGCCATTGTTTATGCTGCACATGGATCTCTTTGGTCCAACTTTTGTTAGTAGTTTAATGCATAAAAAGTACTGCTTAGTAGTCACTAATGAATAATAGTCTAGATTTTCAAGGGTTTTCTTTTTAACAACTAAGAAGAAACAAGTGAGAACTTAAATAACTTATCAAAGAGGTAGAAAACCTAGTGGATAAGAAAGTTAAAATAATCAGAAGTGATAATGGGACATAGTTTAAAAACAAAGTGATGGATGAGTTCTGTAGGGAAAAAGGTATCAAAAGAGAATATAGTGTAGCAAGGACACCTCAGCAAAATGGTGTAGCTGAAAGGAAGAATAGGACTCTCATTGAGGCTGCTAGAACAATGTTAGCTGACTCTAAGTTACCTACAACATTTGGCAGAAGCTGTTTCTACTGCTTGCTATGTACATAATAGGGTCTTAATAGTCAAGCCTCATAACAAGACTCCAATATGTCTACTTTATAGTATTAAACCATTTATAGCTTCATGAAAACCATTTGATGCATGTTACTATCCAATACCTTAGATAAGTTGGGCAAGTTTGAGGAAAAATGAGAAGGTTTCTTTGTTGGATATTCCCTATAAGTAGCAAAGCTTATTTAGGTATACAACATTAGAACCCAAAAAAGTTCAGGAAAACTTTGCATATTGGGGGTTCTTAGAGAATAAGCTATGATAGAAGGAAAAGGTCCAAAGTGGGCTGTTTAATCTGATTTCTCAACCCACAATGAATTATGGTACCAGTGGTTTGCAAGGACTTTTTTCTAATGATTTGCAGGTATACAAGGAGTTTCTGAGTCTAGCACATCTTCTCAACAAGATCAAGATTGGATTGCAATGCCAATTTGGAAGGATGCTTCATATTTTGGTGATGCTTCACCAAATATTGTTGATGATGCTCAAATAGAAGATAAAGATGAGTTACATGATGAAGATGATGCTACAGAAGAGTCTCATGATGGTAGCAATCTTAGAAATAATGGTACTGTTGATTAGCAAGTTAATACAGCCTGGCAAGAAGTTAATACTGGTAGTAGAGAAGTTAGTACTGCTCTCCCTGAAGTTAATACTGCTACTCCTGAAGACATGTGTAGGCACCTAGTACCCTGCATCTGAAGACTCACATATGGAGGACCAAGAAATTAAATTGGGGAACATTCCTCAATCTTATGAAGTCCCTACAACTCCTCACATAAGAATTCACAAAGATCACCCAATTGAGCATGTGATTGGTGATGTGCAGTCATCTGTTCAGACAAGAAGGATGAAAACTTCTTACTCTGAAAAAGGATTTCTTAGTGTTATCTATGAAGGGAAGTCTCATCAGGATCTTCATACATGTCTTTTTGTTTGTTTCCTCTCTCAGGAAGAACCAAAAAGAATTTCTCAAGCTCTTAGAGATCCAGCATGGGTAGAAGCAATGCAGGAGGAACTTCTTCAGTTCAAACTGCAAAAGGTCTGGATTCTTGTGGATTTACCTAAAGGTCATAGAATAATTGGTACAAAGTGGGTATACAGAAACAAGAAAGTTGAAAGGGGGATTGTCATCAGAAATAAAGCAAGACTTGTTGCTCAAGGACATACTCAAGAAGAGGGCATAGACTATGATGAAGTCTTCGCTCTTGTGGCTAGAATTGAGGCCATAAAAATATTCCAAGCTTATGCTTCATATATGGGATTTATAGTCTACCAAATGGATGCCAAAAGTGCTTTCTTGTATGGTCAGATTGAAGAGGAGGTATATGTATGTGAACCTCCAGGTTTTGAAGATCCTCACCATCCTAATAAAGTCTATAAGGTAGTGAAGCATTATATGGCCTGCATCAAGCACCCAGAGCTTGGTATGACACTTTGGCAAATTATCTCTTGTGCAATGGTTTTGAAAGAGGAAAGATTGACCAAACATTATTCATCAAGAGACATAAGGGACATATCTTGCTTGTTCAAATCTATGTGGATGACATTATCTTTGGATCTACAAAGAAGGAATTATGTGATGAGTTTGAGAAGCTTATGAATTGATAAGTTTCAAATGATTCTATCGGAAACTCACCTTCTTTGTGGGTTTACAGGTCCCAACAAAAAAAGAAAGGAATTTTTAGCAGTCCAAATAAATATGTCCATGAGATATTGAAAGTTTCAATTTCCACAGAATGTTGAAGTCTAGCCCACTCCAACAGATTTGGAAAAAGCCTTTGGTATCAAAGAGTGGGGATGCTTGCTGAGTTGATAGAACATCTTTATAGACTAATGATAGGAATCTTTGATGTACCTACAGCATTCAGACCAAATATCATGTTTGCCAATAATGATTTGCTAGGTTTTAGTTACTCCAAAGACATCCCATCTCCTTAGCTGTCAAAAGTAATCTTAGATACCTTAAAGGTAAACGCAGCTCTAGGTCGTTGTATTTTAAGGGGGATTCTCCATTGGAATTAGTTGCCTACACTGATAGTGACTATGCTGGAGCTACACTTGATAGGAAGTCAACTACTGGAGGTTGTCAGTTTTTGGGAAATAGGTTGATTTCTTGGCAATGCAAGAAACAAACTGTAGTTGCCACTTCTACAACTGAAGCTGAATATGTGGCTGCTGCAAGTTGCTGTGGACAGGTTCTCTGGATCCAAAACCAACTGCTGGATTATGGGTACAATTTCATGGATACTGTTATTTACATTGACAATACTAGTACTATCTGCATAATAGAAAATCATGTTCAACATTCTAAAACAAAACATATAGAGATTAGGCATCATTTTATAAGAGATTGCAATGCTAAAAAGTTGATTCAAATGGCTAAAATTGACACTCAACATAATGTAGCAGATCTTCTTACAAAAGGTTTTGATGCTGGTAGATTTCAGTACTTGGTCTCAAGTATTGGAATGCTCAATCCCTAATGCCAAAATCTCTTGCTTGTTTTTGTAAAGTTTGTTAAATGTTAGTACTGTTAAGTCTTTGTAAATTAATACTGCTAGTTATAATTAGTACTGCTAGTTATATTTAAAACTGTTTGTCAAAACTGTTACTTATAGTTAGTACTGCTAGTTCTTTCTGTGTCTCATTGTTAATCCTGTTAGTATCATTTAATACTGCTAGACAAGAAAAATGGTTAGATTTTGTTTTTCTTGGTTCTGAGCTAACTCTTTCAGGATAAGCAATGAAGTGTGAAATTGGTTACTCAATGGTTCATTATTTGAGGGGAGGAATGTTGTTTGTTCTTCAAGTGTTGGTTTTCACACCACACCACAAATGGTCATCAGTTCACCATGTCTCATAGACAACAAAGAATTGACTAGTCCAGAGCAAACGGCTCCTGGTAAAGACTTCTCAAATCCGTTGATAGTTGATAGTTTACTCAAAACTATATGGTCATCAATGCACCATGTTTTTACAATGAAGCATTGGCTAGTCCAAAGCAAACGGCTCTTGGTAAAGACTAATCAAATCCGTTAATGGCTGGTAGTTTGCCAAAAACTATACTTTGTGTGCATTGTGAGCCAAAAAGAATAGAGAGAATTGGTGAGCTTAAAAACAGAAAGAGAGTTGTGTGAAAAACAGACAGAGTGAAAAGTGAGCCAAAAGAATTGAGAGATTAAATGTGAGCTTAAAAACAGAAAGAGAGATTGTGTGAAGTTATTTTTGAGTAATACAAACTTTGGAGTTTGTACTGCTTTTGGGTGGAGAAGTTAATACTGCTAGGCTTATTTTAGTACTGCTAGACCAATTTTAGTACTGCTGGATGACCGTTAGTACTGTTTGGGTCTAACAGATTTTTCATTAATTAATAGAGCCGTTGAGATATTTCCGCCAAATTCCTATGATATAGGGGTTTGACCAATTGGACTTTCGTGATCTTTATATATATATGTTAAATTTAATCACGATAAACTCAATTTCTTTAAGTCGGACAAATCATATCTCTACAATTCTCTATTTATATCTCAATTAACTTTCTCCAACCTTCATATATTCATCCACGATCATATCCCACTCGATTACTCACACTTTCAGTTATGGCAAACTTGGAATTTTGTGACAAGCACAACATGGTCGCGTTCTTAGAAAAATCTACAGGAAGTGCAGGGTTTCATCAAATCATCGATTTCCTAAATCGAAGTCACATTTGCTATGCACTGACAAAGAAGCCAGATGTTTGTGTCTCATTTTTATCAAACAATTTTGGCGGTCTGCTGAAACTTCTACTAATGATAATGGAGAAGTCAAGATTAATGCTACCTTGTGAAGATACTTGTAATATGATTTTGTGAACTATGAATACTTACCATCAGCTCTCTTAACCACAATCTCCTCCATATATTCTTGTTAGGAATAAATCTTCACAAGAGTTAATACTGCCAAGGTGCAACTAATAGTACTAATGGAGTTAGTACTTGCCAGTCTAACAGAACTTAGTACTGGGCCAGTGTATAATTAATACTGCTAGTAGAAAAGAGGTTAGTACTGCTGATGGTCCAAAGATGTTAATTGGAGATAATGATTCATGGAGATTATTAGCGGGATGTTTATATTTGATCTTGTAGAACTATCCTAAAAGATAGGATGTTATCTTTGTAAAGGTACTCCTTGTGATCTCTATAAAAGGAGATCCTAGATTTTATAATAAAAAAACACTGAATATACATATCATAGAAGTTTAGAGAAAGATTGTAATAGCTCAAGTGTAACCCCATGTACTACAAGAGTACACGTATTATTCAATAATATTGAATGCAGATTTGTTCATATGTTTTCATTGTTTGTTTGTTATCACTGTTTTCATTATAAACACCTCTAAATTATCAAAGAGTAATTCTTCTGCATACACTTTGGTAATATCATACAAAGTCATACTCATTTGTTATTTTGTTCGTTCCAAAGTAACAAACACTTTACTACTAAACATCGCTCAAGGCGTGGGATCAACAATTCTTGCTCAATCCATGATTAGCAATTAACTTTGATCATATCTACAATCTTCATTTTCAGAGTAGACATCTCAAGGTCATATCTTTGCTTCAATTGCATATGATTTGAGCTTGATGTGCCTATGGACTTTTCCAATGATCAACAACATATCTTGTATATACAGATTGAAGCCTCTTGATAGTCTTTTTCACCCATCTACTGTTTAATTCTTCAAGGTCATTTTCTGGAAATAGAAAAGCATGAACTTGTGCATTGATGGATCATAAATCCTTGTTCTCTAAATTTCACATTATTAAATAGAAAAATATCTTGGATAACGTAACTGTATTTGATGGATACTTAGGATTTTTCAACAACTTTATGGAATACTTTTGGATGTTTTAGCTTTGAGAGTAATTTGTCAAATCAAAATCTTCTTCCTACTCTCCCCAACTATTTGACTTTCTATGTAACTCTTAAATCTGATCAAGAGAATTGATGTTCTTTACCTAAATCATATTGACTTCTCATCATGACATTAAGAGCATTTTGAATTCTTTGTAGATCATCTGTAGTCATTTCTTTCCCAGACACTTCAGCCAACAACTCTGGTGACACTATCATCAAAAGGTAACCTCATCATCATCTATGCTTAATCATCTAGCCATGGTTCATCAAATACTCTAGTAATTCTGAGTAACCTGAGCCAGATGAGTTTGATTCATACATTGCTTTGATTACAGATGATTCACTGTTGTATATGTTTCCATGCTCAAATGTCATTTTGTCTTTTCCCGCACTGCACTCCCTCTGAGTATATTCATCATCATCATGAATGGTATTCCATGATCATAGAGTGCCGAACAACAAAAAACTCTAAGGTTCAATAGGAGCAGTAGATCTTTTAAACATAACATGAGTGAAAGCCAAATAGGAAGATCATCACGCTTTGCTTGTTCATCATCCTTCATCTTCAGATTCAATTGTCTTTGAAGTCATGATGGAAGAACAACGGGCTTTTCGTGTTTTGATGCACATGAATTCTATGACAGACATGGTAAATCTCTGTAATGAAATAAAGTCAACTGTGCAGGAACAATTATTATGCTACATCATTAGTAACCTTAAAGAAAGTTTCGCCCCGTGTAGTACTCAGTGTCCTTCCTTTACAGCCTCATCAACCATAGCAGCAATATCAGCCTTTGAGACCATGTTCCTATCCAATCTAATGCTTCAAACACAAAACCGTGAAAATTCTTCTTGACGATGTCATTTGTTGTTTTGTCAACCAATGGAGACGAACCATTTTATTCCAAATTTATGATGAAACAACATCAAAATAATCCTCTATGTATTTGTCTTAGCATTAAATGTAGTGTCTCATGTGCGAAACATGTAGCCTGTACGTCTATCATTCTTGCAAGTAATTCCTTTAAAAAACTTAGACGTTCATGTCTTGGTTTTGTAAAGAGATGAGGTTTGGAATGTCGTTAATTCCATAACTACTTCCTTATATGAAGATAAAGAAATCAATATGATCCAAGGGATCTTAGGGGTTATGGTGAGGGTAGTCTCTTAATCCTTCCTTTATACTCTTCCTTTTCTCCTTCTTAAACTTCCTCTAACTTATACTTCTTGCCTCTATCTTCTTCATCAATAATCTCAACTAAGCATTTTCCCTCGCTCCACCTCCGTCATTTCCTTATAACTCCCGTTCTATCCTATTTGCCTGGGATCCCTCTGGCTGTTTCAGTATCAACAAACTGTTTCTCATACCACGAATAAAAAATGAATCATCATTCCTTCAATAATCTCTCATAAGTTCCAACCAATTGCTCATTAACTTTCTGACAGCTTGCTAATTCAAAGTCATCTATGCTTCTCTCGCAATACAAGACTGCATTTGTGTGGTCCCCCCCCCCCCCGACACCCCCTCCATCAAATTTGAACATCAATTTCAGCATCAGTTAGAATAGGAGTTACTAGATCCTTGTCTTGTACCTAGAAAACCTGATTCACTTGATGTGCAACGGTTTTTAGGCTCCTAGTGGCGCTAGGTGAAACTGAATAGTATACCTTGTTGTATCACTTAATCGGCTATGACTGAGTCATTGAAACGTTTATCCTAAATCGTTCCTTATTCTTTACAGAGTTGAAAATTGATTTGATAACATCATCATTTTCAACTTTGTGATAATGTTCATGAAGCCTTTATAGAATGTTTAGGATATTTAGTTCATTTATGAGATCAACGATAAATTTTTTATCCTTTTATGGGTGTACAAACTGTGGTAAGGAATTACTACTGTAGGATGCAAGTGTGAATAATGTAATCCTTCCCAAATCAATGCAACATAATCCACATGCACATTGTTGATAAAATAGTAGAGCATTTGCATTATCTGAAATGAAAGTTTGAATCTCCAACCCGACACCACATGTATTAAACATTTTGCAAAGATTTTCCTCAAGTGTCTCCACTATAAAACTGAGGTACTCATCCTTTGTAACAAACTATCCAGCAAGACGAATCCGTGTAGCATATCCAAGTTTATTGAGAAAAAAATGGAAGCATCGCTGTGAAAGTAATGAGGTCTATTACATAATCCACTATGAGTTGTTGTCAGTATCTTAAGGAAGTTGAAACACACGTTTAAAGTCATCTACTAAGAACATGAACTCCTTTGAATCAATAAAGAACTTGAACCGGCCTCGTGTAGTCCAATGGTTTGATGTCGATAATTTAACCAAATGGTCACATGTTTAAGGTTGGTGTAGATGTTCCCCATCAATAAAGAACTTGAACTTGTCTTTTGAATCATCCAGCTTGAGAGTATGCCACACTTGCTGAATGTATATCCATGGAACTAAAGCTGATTCAATATAGAGAACGAAGCAATAATGTATTTGCCTCATTATGGTATTCCAAGGGTTCTCCGATGTAGGACACGCTGGTTTGATAAGAATTAATCTTCTTTAGCTTGCCTTCGCCACGGTCGTATGCTTTTTAATGGAACAAGAAGAACTCTTAACATGATTTGTTGTTGAATTTGTTCGTAGAGATCCATGATGAATTCTGAATGGTTTATAAGAATGTGTTAGATCAAAAACAATTCTGTTATAACATTTTTGTCTCTTTTCGCTCTGTCTGTTTTATATGTTCGAGTAATTCTTTTTGAACATATTTCGATCAGTTTCTTTCTCATGTGCTAATTTATTGCTTTTTAAAGCACATGCCATAAGCTTTATTCACATTATTTTTTTGATTTCACTATGTATGTTCTGACAATTCTTTTCAACATACTTATGATTTCTTTTTTCTGTCCGCAGTATGTTTTTGATCACTCTATCTATTTTGATTTTTCTCACCAAAAAGCTTTGTGTAATGATACTCTTTCAAGAATAATGAAGATATACTCTGATTTTGAATAATACTCTATTTTGAAAATTCAAGAGATGTCATTCATATTCTCAAAATCATTTATGAAAGAGTACCACTTTGACAACATAATTACAACTTCTTGACAGAAAAAGAGATTTCATCAAAAATCACTTAATTTATGTTTTCAAAGACTTGTAATGACGAACATGGATATAGATCGAAATTCTATTATGTTTTAACCGGATGGTCAGTAAGCCGCTACCTCATTCTAAAATTTAGAAAATGGCTGAAACCGGATGCAACCTAGACCATTGGGCCAATTGAATATAGAAGAATTTGTCATGAGCTATATTAATCATTAAAACTTTTTGTATTTTGATTAAATCCGTTTGAAAACTCTTGTGACTTTATTATTTAAGAAACATGAGATGTTGAAAACGATCACAGACATTCGAGCATTGTTCTTGTTTTTGCACACATATTAATTCATATCATCATGATAATTCATAAGCACATTTAATGAAAAATATAGCTAAAGTTTAACGAATTAAACCGGATGGTCGCTAAGTCGCTAACACATTCTATAAATAGAAAACGGTCAAGACTGGATGCAACTTAGATTGCTAACGAATTCTCAAGAGAAAACGGCATTCCATGTAGAAAAACGAAGTTTTAACTATGTTTATCGCATGTAAGTTCTATATATTGCAAGTCCAAAACTTAGCCCATTTCATTTTCAGTTAAGCCCAATGGTGGTCCATTATCATTTTCGGTAGTCTTTAACCGAATTATGACTTAATTTAACTGAAAATTGACTTTTTCAATTTTACCAATCGAAATTATCCTAAGTTCTTGATATTGAAATTATGAGATTAGTCTTTTCTTTTTCCCGTTAGAGCATTTATACAACCAAAAATGATTACACCATCTTTACCGAATTTGGTTTAACCAAAAATGACTAGTTAACCAAAAATGATACAAAGTTATCAAAAAATGATCTATCAACCCCAAATCCGATCAACCCTAATTTAATCGAATTACAAATTCGGTTGACTAAAACATCACACAATCGATTAATAATTATATGACACAAGATGAAGGCATACATTTCCGATTAAGATATACACTTGAAAGTTGTTATAGAAACTTGACTATTTACTAACGTCCGAAAAATGTAGATCGCCTATATGTTTGGCTGAGTTGGAGACGCTCAGAACACTGGTCTCCGGAAATTGTTCATGAAACAACTAAGAAGATCATCCAGATCAAGAAGCGTATTCAAGCTGCACAGAGATAAGACGAAGAGCAACGTCGATAGGAGACGAAGCCATTGGAAATTTGAGTTAGAGATAAGTCATGTTGAAAAATTGTTCAATCCACCTAGTGGAAAGGGGTGATACGTTTCGGCAAACGGGGGAAGTTGAACCCTCGCTATATTGGACCTTTCAAGATTCTTGATAGGGTAGGAACACTTGCTTATCGACTTGAACTCCCAGTGCAATTAAGCCAAGTTCATAGTTCTTTTCATGTTTCCAATTTGAAGAAGTGTTTTGTAGACGAACCACTAGCTATTCCGTTGGATGAGATCCAGATTGATGACAAGCTTAATTTCATTGAAGAACCAGTTGAAATTATGGATCGAGAAGTTAAACGGCTAAAGCAGAGCCGCATTCCAATCGTGAAAGTCCGTTGGAATTTGAGACGAGGGCCCGAGTTTACTTGGGAGCGCGAAGACCAAATAAAGAAAAGTTACCCCTCTTCTTTTTAGTTAACGCCTTCGTCCCCCTCGGTCTTTAAGCTTTTGAGGACAAAGCTTCTTTAACGGGGGAAGAATGTCACACCCCAAAAATTTCAGGTCAATATTTTCAAACTTTTCTGATCATTATTTTTGACTTTTATACGTTACGCTTGAATCCGGCAGTTTACCGGGAAGTTAACCTGCGTAAATCTAAAAAACGTCACCGGACGCGTTCCGACCTTGGATTTTGATTAGTTTAGATATTATATGAGTTATTTTATCTTTTCTAAGTGTTTCGTAGTTTACGATCACTCCCGGTATTTATTTTTACGCTTTAACGTTTAAATTGTGTTTTTCGCGTTTTTAACCTAACGGAACCCCGGAAACCCGAAATCTTTTCGTGTAAACTTTAGTTATCGTCCATCTCATGTTCTTAAGTCAAAATTTTCATTCATCCCTCCCCCTCTACTCAAAACACACGCATACACACACTTAAATAAACCAAAGAGCATCTTTTATCTTTAGTTTAAATTTCAAAAATATAACACCATCACATGCAAGAAAGTGACATGTTTGTTTTGTCCTCCACTACAAGCCAATGGCTCTTACACTTCACATGTTGACCTTTGGACCACGATTCCACTAGTGAGTCATTCAAGCTAAACTTGGAGCCAAAGTAGTAAGCCATTTAAGTTAAACTTGGAGCCAAAGACAAAAATTTTGTTCTTTTCCCCCCTCCTTGACCCTATTCGGCGGAACCCCTCAACACACACACTCTTGGTGTGTTTGAGTCACTTGTAACACTAAAACCCTAACCCTTATCCTAAAAATACCCACTTATAAACACACACATCTCTTTTAGTTCATTTCATTTGGCAAAATTGTTTTCTTTTCTCTCTTGTCCCCTCCTAGCTCACGAAACACACACAAATACACACACAATCCATACTTTTAATTTCTACAAATATTCATACATCCTAAACTTTATTTTATCAAGATCCAAGGTTATTCCAAGAAGGTTTTCATTTGATTTCAAAGGTCTTTCAAGAGTTTATATATTAGGGTTTCAAGATTTGTTGTTGGGTTTTATAGATCTATTATTTTGAAGTAATATATCTATGATTTTTCTACTTGTTCTTCATTCTTGTAAGTGTCTTGAACCTTTCTTTGTGTTTACTTATGTTCTTCTTTAAATGTTCAAGAATCCATACATCCAAATGTTGTGTTTTAATTATTTAAAAAGATTATAAAACAAGATTTTATAAATAATGATGTTACCTTGTTTTTACTAGTTAAATATTATGTACTTGGTGAGATGAGAGTTGAATGAGAGTTGCAACAATAGAAATGAAGGGATTAGGTTATTTTTAGGAATGGTTTTGTTGTGGATTAGTTGTGAATGGAGATTAGGCTAGATTAAGCATTATTGTGAAGCTTGTGTTTATTTTTTTGGAGCGTTTGCGAAAATGAGTTCTGAACCCAAAAGGTTTTGAGGTTTTTGGTCGAGCCTAAAATGTTTTCATATCGGCTATAAAGGTAGTTTTTTGAGAGCTTCTTCGAATAGATGGTTTTTTATATATCGAACATTAAAATCGGACTTAAAACGACCAAGTTATAACCAAATGAATAGTGTGCTGATGTGAATAGTAAAATGAGTTTTCGGACACTTTCGGACATTTTTGGACTTTCTAAACACTAGCGAAACATATAGTAACACACACACACACACACACACACACACACACACACACACACATAATATTATAGATATTAAATATATATATATAAGTGTGTGTGTGTGTTGTTTGTGTGTGTGTGTGAGTGTTGTTTACTATATGTTTCGCTAGAGTTTATGAAGCCAAAATATCCAAAAGTGATCCAAAACCGATTTACTATTCACATCAGTAACTATTCCATTTGGTTTATAACTTGATCGTTTTAAGTCGCGATTTAATGTTCGATATATAAAAAAAACCATCTATTCGAAGAAGCTCTCCAAAAACTACTTTTACGCCTAATGAAAACATCTTAGGTCGACCAAAACCTCAAAACCATTTTGGATCAGCAACATCATTTTTCGCAAACGCTTCCAAAAATCACACCAAGCTTCACAATAATGCTTAATCTAGCCTAATCTCCATTCACAACTAATCCACAACAAAACCATTCCTAAAAATAACCTAATCCCTTCATTTCTATTGTTGCAACTCTCATTCAACTCTCATCTCACCAAGTACATAATATTTAACTAGTAAAAATAAGGTAACATCATTATTTATAAAATCTTGTTTTATAATCTTTTAAAAATTAAAACACAACATATGGATGTATGGATCTTGAACATATAAGAAGAACATAAGTAAACCACAAAGAAAGGTTCAAGACACTTACAAGAATGAAGAACAAGTAGAAAAATCACAAGATCTATACTTCAAAATAATAGATCTATAAAACCCAACAACAAATCTTGAAACCCTAGTTTATAAACTCTTGAAAGACCTTTGAAATCAAATGAAAACCTTCTTGGAATAACCTTGGATCTGAAAAAATAAAGTTTAGGGATGTAAGTGAATAATGTATGAACTTAAAAGAATGTATTGTGTGTGTATTTGTGTGTTCGTGAGCTATGGAGTGGACAAGATAGAAAAGAAAACAATTTTTGCCAAATGAAATGAACGAAAAGGAGATGTGTGTTATAAGTGTGTATTTTAGGATAAGGTTAGGGTTTTAGTGTACAAGTGAGCTCAAACACACCAAGAATGTGTGTGTTTGATGGGTTCAGCCGAATATGGTCAAGGATGGGGGAAAAGAACTAAATTTTTGTCTTTGGCTCCACATTAACTTAAATGGCTTATCTACTTTGGCTGCCAGTTTACTTTAATGACACACTAGTGGAAATCGTGGTCCAAAGGTCAACATTGAATGTAATAGCCATTGGCATGTAGTGAGGACAAAACAAACATGTCACTTTCTTGCATGTGATGGTGTTATATTTTTGAAATTTAAACTAAAGATAAAAGATGCTCTTTGATTTATTTTAGTGTGTGTATGCGTGTGTTTTGATTATAGGGGGAGGGATGAATGAAAATTTTGACTTAAGAACATGAGATGGACGATAACTAAAGTTTACACAAAAAGATTTCGGGTTTTCGGGGTTCCGTTAGATTAAAAACGCGAAAAATGCAATTTAAACGTTAAAGCTTAAAAATAAATACCGAGAGTGATCGTAAACTACGAAACACTTAGAAAAGATAAAATAACTCATATACTATCTAAATTAATAAAAATCCAAGGTCGGAACGCGTCCGGTGGACTATTTTTAGAATTACGCCAGGTTAACTTGACCCCGGTAAAACTGCCGTATCAAGCATAAAAAAAAAAAAATAACTATAAAAGTCAAAAATAATGATCAGAAAAGTTTGAAAATATTGACCTGAAATTTTTTTGGGTGTGACATTATTCCCCCGTTAAAAGAGCTTTGTCCTTAAATCTTAAGACGTGAATGGAAGTATAACGAAAAGATGAGGGTACTTCTTCTTCATTTAGTCTTCGCGCTCCCAAGTAAACTCGGGCCCTCGTCTCAAATTCCAACGGACCTTCACGATTGGAATGCGGCTTTGCTTTAGCTGTTTAAATTCTTGATCCATAATTTCAACTGGTTCCTTAATGAAATTAAGCTTGTCATCAATCTGGATTTCATCCAATGGAATAGCTAGTGGTTCATCTACGAGACACTTCTTTAGATTGGAAACATGAAAAGTACTATGAACTCGGCTTAACTTCTCTGGGAGTTCAAGTCGATAAGCAAGCGTTCCTACTCTAGCAAGAATCTTTAAAGGTCCAATATAGCGAGGGTTCAGCTTCCCTTATTTGCCGAAACGTATCACCCCTTTCCATGGCCACACTTTCAACATGACCTTATCTCCAAACTCAAATTCTAATGGCTTATGTCTCCTATCGGCGTAGCTCTTCTGTCTATATCGTGCGGCTTGAATACGCTTCTTGATCTGGATGATTTTCTCATTTGTTTCATGAACAATTTCTGGACCAGTGAGCTGAGCGTCTCCAACCTCAGCCCAACAAATAGGCGATTGACATTTTCGGCCGTAGAGAGCTTCAAACGGTGCAGCTTTGATACTAGTGTGATAACTGTTGTTGTAAGAAAACTCCACAAAAGGTAGGTGTCTATCCCAACCTTTCCCAAAATCAATCACACAAGCTCGCAGCATGTCCTCTAAAGTCTGGATGGTTCTTCACTTTGACCATCCGTCTGCGGGTGATAAGCCGTACTCATATCCAATTGAGTACCTAGAGCTTATTCAACGATTTCCAGAAATGAGATTCAAATTTACTGTCCCGATCAGAAATGATCGAAACTGGCACTCCATGCCTCGAGACTACTTCCTTCAGTATTGTCCTCGTCAGCTTCCAATTTTTGAGTCCAGTTTCACCTTTATTGGATAAGTCAAATGAGCAGATTTTATGAGTCGGTCAACAATTACCCAAATTGTATCTTGACCAGTTGATGTTTTTGGTAACTTAGTTACGAAATCCATAGTAATGTCTTCCACTTCCATACTGGGATCACGGGTTGAACCAACAAACCGGATGTTTTTTGTTATTCGGCCTTGACTTTGGCACATGTCAAACATTTAATGACACAAGTGGCAATCTCAGTTTTCATATTCGACCACTAATATAGTTTCTTTAAATCCTGATACATCTTGTCCGATCCAGGATGTACCGAATACTTTGACTTATGCGACTCGTGCATAATCAACTCTCTTAAGTTACCTCGACAAGGTATCTAACTTTTTCCATTCAAGCATAATGTTCCATCAGCACGTGGCTCTAGCTTCTTAATCATACCACACAGATCTTATGTTCCATAATTCTCCTCCTTTCTTGCCTCAACCTAAGCTTCTAAGATCTGCACATGGAGGTTTAGACCAATCGTCAAAACTAAAGCTCGAACTCGTATTGGCTTAATCCGTTCCTTTCGGCTCAAGGCATCTGCCACCATGTTCGCTTTTCCTGGATGATAACGAATCTCGCAGTCATAGTCGCTCAACAGCTCTAACCATCTACGTTGTCTCATGTTCAACTCTTTCTGATTTAGAATATGTTGCAAACTCTTATGATCAGTGGACACCAC
>BQNB010103763.1:0-13752 GCA_026074375.1 Tanacetum coccineum
GATTATAATTTATAAATCTCGTGTTATATTTATTAGTCAATTGCATAAACCAAACGAACCCTTGTTGGTCTTTGTGCTAAACCAAACGCACCCTTTGTTGCAAATCTGCCCAACCAAACACCCATGCTGTCCCAAACACCCCTGTTTGGGTTTCCTGCTATCCCAAACGCACCCTTTATAGTTTTCTGCTCACCCAAACGCCCCTTTTGGGGTTTCCTGCTCACCCAAACACCCCTTTTGGGTGTTTTCTGTTAACCCAAACACTCCCTTATACATTTCTACCAAACCAAACGCACCCTATTCGATGTTAATAACCAGAAACAAACACCCTTGTTTGTTAATCTGCTATACCAAACACCCCGTTTGGTTATTCTGCCAAACCAAACGCCCCTTTATGGGTAATCTGCTCACCCAAACACTCCCTTGGGTGTTAAATGTTAAGCCAAACACACCTCTTGCTGCCAAAACCCAGAAACAAACACCCTTATTGTTGTCACTAATAACCAAACGCAGCCTAACAGCTGTTTTTAAAAACCGTACGCACCCTTATTGCTGCCAAGACCCACAACAAACACCCCTGTATAATAATAAACACACCAAACGCACCCTATTTGGTGCTAAACCTATATCCAAACGCACCCTTTTGGGTGTTAAACTCTAACTGAACCCACCCCTTTGGTGCTAACCCAAACCGGACGCACCCTTGGTGCAACTACAAACCAACGCACCATTTCTTTCTTTTTTTTGCTGTAGACCCGAAACCAACATACCCTTTTTGGGTTTTTTAATCAACCCAAACGCACCCTCTTGGTGCATAGAAAAACCACACGCACCCTTGCGGCTGAGGAGGGTGGATGCTGATGATGGTGGGTTGGCTGTGGCAGTGGCGGTGAGTGGGTGGTGGTGATGACGTGGAGGCGCGTGGCAGCGCGTGGTGATGGGGATCAGGTAGATCGGGTGATGGGAAACACTTTTGGACTTGGACGGAATTCTCGCCGGAAAACTTTTTCGGCGGTGACGGTTGGGTGGTGGCTGGCGGCGACGGTGGCCGAAGCGGCGGTGGCTGCCGGAAAATGAGGGAGAGAGGGAGGAGAGTGTGTGTGTTTATATGAATGAAAATGAAAAAAATATATATATAACGTTTATATATATTAAAAGTTATAAAAAATGGCATGTCCCATATAGTTTAGGGTTTACATTGTAAATATTTCCAAGGGACCAAACGTGTAAATTTTGGTAAATATTGGTTCGGGACTTGTTTGAACTAGTTAACGGTCGATTCAAGACACGAAACTTGCGCCATTGTTTTTCAAATCATTTTTCCTTTAAAAATGAATATTCACTCGATTAATTTTCATAAACGTTTTATAAAATTTATTTAAAATGTTTATTATTTATTTGTATATTTCCGATAAACTTTGTCCGTAAAATGATCTTTTACTTGAATATTTGCGTTTTCAACAAACGTTACTGAATACAATGATGACTAATCTATTAAATATTTTTATTTAATAAAAAGTGTTAATTAAATATGATTTAATTATTTTCTTGTTTCTAAAATCTTGCGACGGCATTTCAGTCACTTTCTGTCTGTTTTCGGGTCTCGGGCAAAATTAAAAAGTTGTCCGGAATGTCGTTTTACATCTAATTGTTTTAGAGTCCGAGTCGTGAAAACGTGATTTAGCGGGTCGTTTTTGATAATATATCTTTTTCGTTTTCAAGTCAAATAAGTTGAAAATAACTTTGCATCTAATAGATATGTGATAATAAAAGTGATTTATTATTTAAATATGTTCTGAAACATTACCGGTTACGCGGTAATCGTTTTTATGTTACAATAAAAGACAAAAAGTCAAAAAGTCAAGTCAGACCCAAAAAGTAAAAGTGTAAAATAGTCATTTGAAATTCTAAAAATTTCTTGTTGTTATAGTACCTACCCCTTAAAGAAATCTCGTCCCGAGATTAAATTTGTGTTAACCGTTTGTGTGACCAAGAAAAGATTTAAGATTTAATAAACCAGTTCTAAACAAGACGCTGATAACTTTATTCAACAAAATTAGATGTTTCGACACTTCTCCATATACCAAAAAATTTGGCTAAGTTTGACCAGGATATTTAATCCATCAAAATAAGTATCTCAAAAATATCATTACAGATCTTATGACTGATATAACCGCGTCATGAAGAAAGTCTCTTAATAGTAAAAACATCGAAGGAGAAAGTGTAGTCGCGTGAGTATGTTTGTATAAAGTTTTAGATGTTCGAGGACGGAGTCTCGTTTCCAAAATCTGTAATGTTCGATGATTAATAACGGACGAGGCTAATAGATGTAAGTATCCAACTTACTCGGTAGTACCAGGATGTATCGCAACCTAAGTCTTCCTACTAGTAGACCGCTCCAGGGTCCAACAACAGCAACCATAACAACAATAACTATAACATACGGTGATGGGATACCGAGAGTGATGACATTTCGAGGAACACTATCCCCAGAATAAAGTTCAACGATGGGAGGAGCTCACGGGAGAGCTTATGCAATAGGCGGCGGAATATGGTACTCAGTCGTTAGTTCGAGGATGAGTCAACTCCATTAGCTCAAGTGTGCACAAGTCGGTTAACTCCACAAACAGTTCATGATCGTAAATACTTGTAACGACAAAAGTAATAACTTAAGAGTGAGATAAGGTAGTTCAAGTGAGGCCTTAAGATTCTGCTGAGTGGTAAGGCACAATTGTGTTTCTAGACCTTTTTAACGGATTCCGGTGATTATCGGGTTCGCGTTCATACTCGTGTCATATTGGATACCATTAAACCCACTTATTTATAATTTCATATTAATTTTGCATAACGAAGCGTCCCCAATTTATGTAAATAATGAATTGATAAACTTATGAGTTCGGTGATTTACAATTATTGATTTAAATGAAAAGGCTTCCTAATCCTTTCAAATACAGAAATTATAAATCATCCTACTTAATAATTTCTGATGCAATACACGTACTCACATAACCTTCAAGGTGGTAGATAACATGACGATGCATGTTCTTAAATGAGTATGTGACGATTGTTTAAAACTCGTCTTTGGAGACGGGGGACAAAACAATCAGGCGAGATCGACATTAGAGTTCAAGATAGTTAATGGGTACTCGATTAGAGTAAATAAGATAAAGGTCTTTATGAACGAGTCAACATAGCAATTATCATATCAATCCTCCTATTATAAATCCCGCTCATACAAGACTTGTAATAATTAGATTCATACATAATCCCATGTAAACATAACTGTGACGAGCTTTGTTAACTTAGCAATTATCATATCAATCCTCATATTACAAGTCCTGCCCATACAAGACTTGTAATACTTAGATTCATACATAATTCCATGTAAACAAAATTATGACGGCTTTCGTGTAATACTCTATTGTATAAACTTATGAAAAAAAATACTTTTAGAGATCATTGTTTAACTTACAATGTCTGAGAACGAAGTGAGACCATTGTGCAACTCACAATGTCTAAGAAGTAAAATGAGACCATCGTGTAACTCACAATGTCTGAGGTGTAAATGAGACCATTGTGCAACTCACAATGTCTTAAGAAATGTTCTGGTATTCATATAAATAACTCTTATATAAATAAATGTACGATATACGCAAAAGGAATGTAAGCATATATATTATATATATGTTTGTCATGTAAGCACTCAATGTAACAAGTAATGTAAGCAAGTAAGCAAGTAGTGTATATGCACTTCGAAAATGTTTGATGTGATGCAATGTTTGTGAAAACGGTTATAGTCTAGGTAACACATGCAACCTAGTTCTCTATAACCAGTGCTATGATACCAATCTGTAACACCCCAAAAAATGTGTCGCAGCGGAAATATGTTTGAGGGCGTTACTTCAAAATACAACAGCACAAGATACAAGAGAACGACCTCTAAATGTGTCGTTTGAAAAATAATCTCGTTGATTTCCTTGAAATTGATATAACATTTATCCCATAATTGCATCACAATGAAAAGCTTGAAAAACAACCCAATGAGATTTGATCATTTGTATGTAAGTAGAAATCCATAAATGAAATCTTGTCAAATTTAGACTCCGGTGCACATCAAGTAAGCCAAGCATCGTAGTCATATGCTTGAAAAATCAAGAAATCCCTAAAAATCAATTCATTTATCATTCCATATACCCTGCAACATCAAATCCAAATCCGATTACAATTCTTCCTCCGATTACACATCAAATCCAAATCAAATCCAAACGCACATAGATCTTCACAAATGATAGGCGTTTTCAATCCTATTTTCGGATCTTGGCTATTCTGTTGTTAAATAACGATGGCAATTGGCACAGGTCACCGATCTAATAATTATTCAGAAAGCAAAAGGAACGATCATCTCGATAATAATCGTCGTCAAGAGCAACGTAACAAAGGTATTCCCAACAAATCCCATCCTAATTTTCGTGAGGAACATAAGTCGTTTTCATCAATCTTTGTTTCTAATATCCCATGGAATGCGTCGGTCCAAGATCTTTGGGATATTTGTAACAAATGGGGTGTGGTGATCGATGTTTACATAGCTGCAAAGAGATCCAAATCGGGTCATCGATTTGGTTTTGTACGTTTTATAAACGTTAATGATATCAATCAGTTAGTTTCCAATCTAAGAACGGCATGGATGGGTGGTTTTCATTTATTTGCCGATGTGGCGAAGTATGACCGAACTTATAATAGACCTGTGGAACGTTCTAGGGACGGAAAACCCAGTGTAGGTTCGAACTCTCAATCTGTTAGTATCAACGAAAATATTTTTCAGTCTTTTAACTCATATGCTAAAGCGGTCCTGGGCAATAAATCAGTGAACATGTCGGGCAAATACGGTACAAGTAATGCTGGAGGAGAGTCTGTGGGGGTGTCGGATTGTAACAAGGTATATAAGGAAGCGGGTAATGAAGCGGTGATGTCTATCTCGGTAGACGATTGTATTGATTTGGATGGTATGAAGCGTAGTATTCTTGCTAAAGTTAAAGATTTAAGTGTCATTTCAGAGCTTCTAAAACATATGTCTTCTGAGGGATTCGATGATGTTGGTCTTAGATATGTTGGGGGACGTTGGGTTTGGTTGGAATTCAACTCTATGGATCAAGTGGAAAGTGTCAAGACTTCAAAGGCGTTAAAAGAGATATTTTTAGAGTTCAAAGATGTTTCTCATGATTTTATTCCAGATGAAAGATGTGTTTGGATAGACCTGGTGGGTCTGCCATTGGCATCATGGGCTCCAGAGGTTTATAAGAAGTTGGGTGGTCGGTGGGGAAGCAGCGTGTTTACGGATATGGTAAGTGATGGACCAATGTCTCATGGGAAGGTTTGTGTCCTTACAGAGTCTTTACATCGTGTGATAGAGTCCTTTATAGTTTCATATCGTAATCGGACTTATCGTATTATCGCTACTGAGTTTGCATATTGGGCGCCCAATATTGAATCGATGGAGGTCAATTCCGAGTCTAATCCTCTGGAAAGGAAGGATGCAGAGGGTCCTAGTTTGGATGAAAGTTTGGAAAATGAGGAGCATTTGGATGTCGATAGTTGTGATTCAGATTCCCCTAAGAATGTTAACAATGATTCGGTGTCGCCTTCTAGTCGGGTTTTGCGAAAAGAGGATGTTCGTGGGGGGGAAAGTGATCTTGTGGACACCTTTGAAGAAGGCGAGATTCGTGATGATTCGGTCTTGTATAATGATGGGTGTATTAAGGATTGCATGGAAAAGAATTTGGAAGATGATGCTGGTGAGATTCTTGGAGTTCATTCTCAGGGTGATTGTGGTAATGTTACCACTGATGATAATGAGGATGTTACGCCAGTTATTGCTCTTGAAAAAGACTCCATCAGTGCGCCTCCATCTACACCCCCGGGTAATGATTTAAACATTGTTGCTGACTGGTTCTTCGTGGATTGATTATATTGGTCCTCTAACTAGTGACGAGATAGATTCTGATAAACGATGGAGCTATAGAGACCCCAATGGAAATATACA
The DNA here is from genome assembly GCA_026074375.1 of Tanacetum coccineum. Taxonomy (NCBI): domain Eukaryota; kingdom Viridiplantae; phylum Streptophyta; class Magnoliopsida; order Asterales; family Asteraceae; genus Tanacetum; species Tanacetum coccineum. The sequence continues at coordinate 6,041 of BQNB010103763.1, forward strand.
CGAGTTGTTCTCTCTCGCGCATACGATCGGAAAGATATTCCTAGCGATCTTTAGATTTGGAGTTATTATGCAACGTTAAAGAAGCTTATCATCTTCATAATTCCTTATCGAGACAAGAACTAAAGGATGCCTGGTAGAATCAGCTTTTTGGTATGATGCCTCTGGTGTTCGGTTTCCGTGTCATAGGGAGTTAATTATCATTGGCGTCATGTTGGGATCTTTCTATTCTAATACCTTTGGTTGTTTTGCGCGTTCCGTTTCGTTACGAGTTTTCTGTTTCCTTATTCGTTCTTTTGTTTGTTGGATCGTTTTTTTTTGCGTGTATATCGTCTGCTAGTTTCTTTCTACTCTTTTTTATAAAAATTCCATTGCCGTTCTAAAAAAAACCTATTATAAATGTATAAAGCTTTGCTAGTCTATTATACAAGAAGATTTAAAATGCGAATTCTAGCCAACATAAAAGGCCAAAAAATTTTCAAGTTTTTTCATAAATGACATTTAAATATGAAAAGTCTAATTTATTGGCTGAAGCAATCCGATCTTTTTATTAAAGATTTTAAATTGCGAAGAACGAGAAATGACAAGTTAAAATATAAAGTATGGAATGTCTAAGCAAGGATTAGTTGGAAATCTTAAAAGCTTATAAGTGTAATTTGTGGCTTTTTCTCCCAGTAGCTTCTAAAATGACCAATGATACGTGCTTTTTTTAAAAGACACATTAGAGTTTTATCACTCTTAAAAGTCCGTTAAGATCAACATTTTTAGAGTAAAAAGCTTTATCGATGAATTGATAAATAAGTGTTTTTGATCAAAAATATGTTTTAATTTTCTAAAAAGAAATTTTCCCTGTATACGATGTAAATATAAATGTCGCAAAAAAAATGAAATGAAAAAATTAAAAAAAATGAAAAAAATGAAAATGATGTGAAAAATATAATAATGTTGCTAGTATAAGTTGGTTAATAAATAAAGTGAAAATGTCTTTTTCTTAAATTTAAAACATTCCTTTTTAGCTGTAACCTTGTTAGATTCCAACAAAATTTTAAAAACCGGATGTTTGTTAATTTTCTGATCATTATCACTGTGAGGTTTCAAAAAGCCTGGGCACTTGACACGAATAGGTCGGGAGGTTCCGAGAAGAAGTCTCACTCATAAAGGAATTAACTTACCACACTGTCTTAATTTTGAGGAATTAAGCTTCTTTAGTTATAAACTTACTAAGTTTTACGGAAAAAATTTAGTAAAAGGTTCAAAAGTCAAAGATTCTTTGACAATTATTCTCTGATGAGTGTCAAAAGACCGTTCACTTAGACGACGAAGTTGGGATGTTGTTCGAGAAGAAATTTGCTACACTGGGACAATTTCACCTTGAAAATTCATATAACTAAAAGTGTAAACATGAAACTTGGAAAGTTATAACTATCTAAAAACATTTGGTTGGATTGTCGAAATTCCAAACTGAGCACACATCACTTAATAGATAATATTGTTTTGATAGGAAAAGTTTTTACACAAATTACAAATATGAATAGCATTAGCATCCCATCCCAACTTTTAATTAACAATAATTTCGTTTTAAGCTTAGTTTAGGAATAATGAAAAAATCAAGGACGATGAAATTTATCCTTCTAGGACACCTTAGATTAGGTTTTTCCTTATTCAGTTATCTAAATGTATGATCAATAATGAACAGTCAAGCATGTTGTAAGTACATAATGAAAAATAAGAAAAAATAATTTTGCAAAGAAAGAAAATGGAAAAATCAAAGATGCTTAAAAAAACTAGTAATTTTCTTAATATCCTTTTAAATCTACACTGTTGCAACTTTTCAAGGTATTTAATTTAAGGGGATTAAAATTTTTGGTTTTCTAGACATGGATTTATTTCATTGCGTGAGGACACAACAATGGGGTTTTGGTATGTGCTTAAATACACATACCTTTATTTCAATAAAACGAGCTTAAATGACCAAAACGGACCTTTAAAATACCAAAATATATGCTTGTTTTGTTTATTTACTGTGTCAGATAACGGATATTCACAAATGACAAAAACAAGACAAAACAGGGCATAACCTGCCAAACCCGAGCACGAGATGTGAAAGAGCGTGGAAAACCAAAAATTAAAGGCTAAGAACTTAGTGGTCCAACCAAACCCAAGTAATGGCCAAGTCCGCCCATAAAGCCTTTAGATTATACCACAAAAGCCAAAAAACTTAAACCATAAACCGGTCCCAAAACAAGCCCAAGTCCTAAAAAATACCAAAACAGCCGTTTACGCCAACCATTAACACCGTTGGTCCTTTGGGACTAACACCGTTAGTCCCTGACCTTTAACACCACTCATCCCTAACTTAACCCCGTTATCCCTTTTCCTTTCAAATTTGAAATATAATAAATTATTCCAAGATAGGGCGCCAAGAATCAAAACAGGGCAAATCCACCCCTTCCATTGTTTCAAACGATCACAAGCACTCTTCTCCTTCCCTGACACACGCTCAGTGACATGTTGGCAGATTCAAGAGCCCCATAGATTAGACAACGCTCAAGGAAGTTAAGTGATAACGGTCAAAAGCAATATTGTAACGGGATTTAATGGTTTGTGTGTAAACTAGAAGAGGGTTGTGGGGGGGTGGGGGTTGAATACTTTACAGGTTAATTGACCGGTTTAAAATTCTTTGCTTATAAAATGGTTTAATTCGAGTTATATGTCAATCAATCAACAATATGAAGAACAACAAAAACTATCTAATGTAATGAGCCAAAAGTTCAATATAGACCCAATATTTGTCATAGACCCAATGAACCAATCCTAGCCACTCATTTTTTCATCAAAAATAAAAAAACTCACTTTCCACATCTTTTTTAAAAATTAAATATCTCACACACTGTTAATCGTTACGCAAAACAAAAATATCATCGCGACGAGAATTAAATTATCTTTCTATAGAGGGGCGACACTATGTACTTTCGACGAACTTTTTTTATGATTTTAGGAAGTCAAATACGATTTATGAAATCAAAATAATGATTTATGAATGCATATATGATAATTTATGAAATCATATATGATTCCGTTATATGAATCATATATGATAGCGTCACATTAATCAAATAATGGATTTTCGCAATTCGTGACTGAAACAAAATTGAAAAAAAGTTCGTTAGAATCACAAATCATATATGATTCGTTATACGAATCATATATGATTCGTTATACGAATCATATATGATTTTCGCAATTCGTGCCTGAAAAAAAAATCGAAAAAAAGTTCCTCGAAAGTATATCGTGTCACCCGTCTACTGAAAGATAAAAAAAATACTCGTCGCGATGGTGTATTTTTTGTCGTGTGACCGATTATAACCGTTTGGTAAGATAGTTTATTTTTTAAAAAAAGAGTGGAAAGTGATTTTTTTTTATTTTTGACGAAAAAATGAGTGTGTCGTAGGATTGTTTCAATGTGATCTAGACAAATAATAGGGTACTATGTTGATCTTACTCAATGTAATGAACTACATGACAATAATAATATAAAGGAAAAAGGGAGAAGGAAATGATCAACCAAGACACCAAAATTAAATAAATGGTTCAGCAATGAAGCACCTCCTATTTCCTACCAGACTCCCCGAGTACTCCACTTGAAATTTCACTAATGTCAAGCCAAGCTCCCTTTAGGCGGAGAAAACCCGTTTACACACGTCTCCCCCGCGCACACCTGCTCCCCCCACCCCTCACCCCCGCCCCCTTACTTTACTGTTTTCGACACTAAGCTAGATGTCGAGTCCTAATCTTAGCTAGAACCAATCTAAGACTTCACTAAGTCTTTACATACTCACAAGATATATATACCCTTTGATTGATACACAATCCAAATCACACCAATACATAATTTACACACTTGATCTACACCTAATACTAATTTACAAACAACACTAAATATATGTAAATTAAGATTTGTTGATCTGAGGAGGCAGAGAAGAGAGATCACTTGATAATCAATTCCGTTTTATAGAATATTTGTAAAAAAAAAAAACAATTAAATACGATGTTCTTCTCTTGCACTTTATTTAGAAGAAGAAGAGAAGAATGAGAAAGAAATAATTAATCACTTGAAACAAGATCAATGTATGTTAGTGATCAAGATATGTGTTTTAGAAAGAAAGAAAGAAGAGAGAAAAATGGATCTGAGAAAATTCATAACAAGAGGTTATATTTTTCAGATGGGGTGGCCCAGTATTTGTAGGGGACAAAAATGACCGTAGCTAGTGGTGTCGGATCCCATATATAGAAGGGGGCCCACCAGGCCTAAAATGCGGCCGCCACTAGGACACCGCTCCCTTTTTTGTCCTTTTGAGTTGAATGTTTTATCGTTTTAATAATAAATAACCATTCTAGTTTTGGGGAAAATTTTAAATTTCAAATTTTTATGTTTTTAATAAAACATTTCTTTTAATGAATAAATATTTTGTTTTTATATTTTATAACAAAACACATTTGGTAGAAATGTAAGGTTTTAAGGAAAATATTTTCTTGATCACTAATCATGTTTAATGAATTTGTATCTCCTTACCATTAAGAGATAAGACTTAGAAATAGAATTTTATGATAATAATTTAAGAAACGTTTAATTTAACATAAAATTTTTTCACATTTTTGTATTATCAAAACATTAAGAGGACAAAAAATAGAAATTTAAAACGTTTTTAGACATTATATGTATACAAACGCCCCCTTTTTGATGATGACAAAACATAAACTCATTTAGTATAAAAATAAAAGTTTATAAATTATTAATAAGTTTAATTCTATTTCTCTCCCTTTTTGTCGAATCCAAAAAGGTTGATCGTCGAGTCGTAGTAGAGAGAAAGAAATCGACGATAAACAAGACTCCCGCATTATGTCTTAGCTCCCCTTGTTCGGCACCAAGGGATCGATCATACAATAATTTTTTGCTACAAAACATAGGTTATGAAATAAATTACATAAAGACAATATTCTTCAATATAACATATTGTATTTAAACTAACAAAACAAGATTTTCATTTCACCAACAAGAAAATCATACATTAGCACAACCAACTAATACATTCATGCAAAATAAAACTTGAACTAATACAAGATAAAGAGACATAATACTACATAAGTCTTAAATGATTCATGATTCATAGAGAATGACTTTTTAAACAAAATGTATTTGGGTTTTCCATTATTAAACCATTTGAAAAAGGGTCTATGGTGGAGGTGGAAAATAGGTTGTGAAGGCGGTAGTTAGAAGATACTCAAGATGAGCAAACATAATGTTCATTTCATCTTGAAGGTTCAAGTAGAGGTTACGGTTATGGGAAAAACAAATACAAGTTGATCTATGATAGTCATGATAGTTGTAGTAGAGTGGATGCCCCATGATAAGAGGTTGAGGTGGTGGTAGTGATGGTGAAGGTGGGCTTGAGAGATTTTCAAGAGGTGTGATTGGTGATAATGATAGAGTGATATCCAAAGAAGGAAGGCTTTGAAGTGGTTGAGGGTTTAAAGGTCTAGGAGGGACAACCGCAAATGTTACACAAAGGCAAAGGGTTTAAAGGTTAAGGAGAGGTTTGGGATCAATGAGAGATGAAGGTGAAATTTGACAAGTTTGATTGAAAAAGAAATATGTATATCTTTCGCTTGAGGAGGTTTTATCTTGGATGGAGTTTTTTGATGGTGCTTTGAGGAGTTAGAGATGAAGAAGTGGTGGTAGGAATAAGGTGTAATGGTGACTTCTTCATCACTAGAACGTATGACACATAGTTTGTCTAGGAGGGATTATGGTTATATTTGATTTCTTAGAAAGGGTTTGAAGAAGACTCATTTTGTGGAATTCATGGTAGATTTTGGTTGAGGAAGATGAAGATGATAAAAAAGAATAGAAGAGTTCATGATTTAAGGTGGAAGAGGTAGATTCAAGAGGTAAGGCATGGGGTTTGAAGCTTTAGATTCCAAATTTTATCAAAAAGCAAAAATCAGCTAGGCCTAGATGGGATAGTGGTCAACTGCACAAAAAATTTAGGAAGGTCACAATAGAAGGAATCCGTGACCCGTGATGGCGTCCCTAAATATAGGCGGTCCCCAAATATATTGGGGGCCGCCGCAGTATTTAAGGGGGCCATTTTTTAGAGACCAGAAATTTTATAGTTTTTCTTGAAAACCATAAAACTTACTCTTATTTATTGGCAGTCAATTCCATTCAATCATGAATCATCTAAAACAAATAAACAAGCATATAAGACTAAGCATCCTAAGTCATCAAGAATGCACATAATATGGGCAAGTAACAAGTTCATAAGCATGGCATCATATTTTAATTATAACTAAAATGTATCAAGGTGCATGCAAGCATAGTATTAGGATATAAAATTGAAAAGATCATCCCCATGGCAATCCAAGTTTGCCTATACTACGTACTAAAATTACTATATAAGTAGCATAATAAGTCAAACACCCTAATCATAAGAGAATAGGTTAGTAAATAATATAGATAATAATGTCATAAAGCAATTTCCCTCATTGCTCACTTCCTCATGTTTCTCCACAACTTTCTAAGACTTTATTCCGATTGAACCTTACTGCCACCACGATGCTCATCTCTTAATATCAGGCGTAACGAATGATGATTATTTGTTTGACTTAGTGTAAAATGGTTCAAGGTGAGTCAATGTTAGATGGGTTTTGAAAAACTTAAGGAACTTGATTGGTTAAGGAATTGACATAACGAATGGGGGAAGGAGTGCTTGCACGCGAGGTTCCTTCGTCATTCCCATCGTCATCATCATCGTTGAGATGAGATGAGGATGGTTGATCGAAGGCGGAAGACGAAGAAGTGGAATGACGACCTCTTCTCGTGCCACGATCCCTTCTTGGTTTTTGCTCTAGTTGAGCGGCAAGAGGATTCATGACACGATCGTACAAGACATAAGACTCATTTTGCAATTCGGGATTTTCACCAATGATGAAATCAAGCAAGCGGGTTAATAGCATACCATACGGTAGAATCAACCTAGCTTGCTTAGTAACCCACTCCATTCGTTTTGCCATGAAATAGGCAAGATTGAATCTTTTAGAGTTTGCAACGCAATAAAGCATATAACAAAGACATGCGGAGACGTGATCCCGATTACCCCCCAAACAGAAAACATTTTCCTGAATTATTACTTCCAAAGGTTTCAAAGTTAACATAATTTCACGAGTGAGAATTTGATAATTTTGAACCTCAAATTCTTCTTGATGACAAATGCGAGTGACTTGACCTTCTCTATCTTCTCGAACATACAAGATGATATCATCGAGAGAAGGAAGGTTGGTTTGATATGGGCCTTCCGAAAGGGCACCATATACCAACTCATCAAGTGACCATCGATCACTAAAGACACACGCACCCTCACAAGGATTTCTGAGGATTTGAGCAAAGTCTTCAAGACAAAGAGAGAAGTATTGGTTTTAAATGCAAAATTCAACAAACATTTGACCTTCGTCGGAATAACTCAAACGATACTTACTGTAAAACTCAAGAATAAAATGAGGACAAACTTATTCATTGATTTCAAGAAGACACTCAAACTTGACAAAATGAAACAAAGACCGAACATATCTAAGATCAGTAAAGTTATCAAAAACCACCCAACCCTCGTGAATGTAACGTTCTTCAAGGTTTCTTAGTTTTTCTTTTATTGGAGAAC
>BQNB010103764.1:2873-10373 GCA_026074375.1 Tanacetum coccineum
TTAAACATGAGACCGAAAAAATAAACCAGCAAAAAAAAAAATTTAATCCCCGCAGCATCGCGCGGGCAATCACGCTTGTTTTATCTATATATGATATATATTTGCTCATTAAAAATAAAAATAAGTGGTGCAAATTCTTACTCAGTACGTTAACATATACTAGTATAATATATACCATGTACTCCATCCGTTCCTAAATAAGTGTCCACTATTGACTTTTAAAGTCATTATTTTGCAACTTTGACCTTAACTATTTCTTTTTGTGTTATATAATATTTGATGCAAAATATATAAATGAATTGAGTTTTAAATGTATTTTCATTGATATGATTTTTATTAAGTATTATATAACACAATCAAAATAATTTAAGGTCAAAGTCGATAGAAAAAGACTTTAAAAGTCATCGGTGAAAACTTATTTAGGGACGGAGAGATTATATAAATTCTAATACATGTCAATTACGTTTAGTTTGGACGACATTCTAAAGTGATATCCGAGGTAGAATAATGTGTATAGTACAAAGATATTTCCATACTGCATACATCAGTTTCATAAGAATTTTCTAGTTTCATTTTCATCACTAAATAAAGTTTTCTAATCAGAAATGAAAATAGAAAGATATTCCAAAGTAAAGACGGTAGATTCTCATAATGTTTGTAAGATTTGAGGTTATGATGCATACTTGGCATCAACTTGAACAAGTGGCACCCATTGGGCCCCTGTATTCTCAAATATGACTGAATAACTCCATTCTGGTTTATAATCTTGTGCCATATATATAATAGATGAAAATAATGACAACTAAAGTATCATGCTAATCACATACTATCCTACTCACCAAATGATGACAATCTACAACATTGTCCTATTTAAGTCTAGAAGGGACAAGGTCATGAAAGTGTAAGCTCAATTTCCTTTCTATCAACTATATTCAGTTCTCTCAATTGTATTTTTGGAATGTTAAACATGCATGTCTCTATAGTTCGATATAACTAAGCCATTTTTTTTCCAGGTATGACTTTTATTTGACAATCACAATTGACACGTGACATACATTCACATAAATAATTGACACGTGACATACATTCACATTTTTTTTCTAGGTATTACTTAAGTTTCACAATGTCGAGAAATGCTTAATGGACTAGAAATGATATCTATGACGTTGAGCTAAGTTAACTACAAGGATTTGAATGAATTATTTGCATTGAAAAATGCTAGAAAGGACGACGGACACTTTTACATTTTTCATTCAAATTTTTGTTAAAGGAGTCGTTGGCTCAAGCTCGATTGTGGGCTTGTGGTCTATTAGATTCAAAGTTTTGATTAAGTTGCTTATTATCAAAGCTATGTATTTACTATTTAGTATAAATACATATGCTATCTATATGTAATTTATTCAATCAATCAATAATAAATCTCTTTGGTATATTACATGGTATCACAGGTTTAGGTAAGATCCACCAACAAAAATTGCTATCCTCAGGTCATCGGCTACTTGCCGGTAATCCGGAGAAATTCCGTTTTTCTCGCTTTATTGTTTTTGTTTATTTAGGATTTCATTTTCGTATTTCATTCATAAACATTAAACCCTAGCCGTCAAAACACACAAAATATGTTGAGCTGCCTTTGATCAACCATTTTTTTTTCTTCCTCATCTAATTTTTTTCGTTGTCGAAGATCATTGTCGTTGACAACAAAGTTGACCACCAAATTTTCGCTCCCTCCTAAAGGCAAAGTAAGCCATGACGTAGAAAAAATGTCATAAAAAATGAAAGAAACCGCGAAGCAGTATACAATTATGTTTTTAAATATAAGTCCATCTCCGTGCAAACGATCAACGGAGAAGAGAAGAAAGAAAGAAGAAGAGAAGAATAAGGCGATTTTCGTTCAAACTGTGAGGGAGTGTTAGATGAGTCATTGGCCCAAGTCTGATTGTGGGCTTGTGGTCTATTAGATTTTGGGTTTTGATTGGATTACTTATTATAAAAGCTATGTATTTAATATAGATACATATATGTAATTAATTCAATCAATAATAATACATCTATTTGGTATCCTACAATTTTCATATAGCTTTCAGGCTTTGACATAAAAAGAAGGGTAAATTGCAAATTATGTCTTTAAAGTTGTCGTTTTTTGCAAAATCGCTCATAATAGAACTGATTTCTAAAAGTATCCCTCTATCTTACGTGGCACTGCAAAATCTTCCACCAATCGTTTTCCCTAACGAAGCTCCCATTATGTACCTCACGTGCCCTACACGTGAGAGCATTTCTATCATTTACTTGTTCCCGTCAACTATCCCATACCACACCTGGCAAAATTATGTTCCCAAGGCTAAATTTGCAATTTACATTATTACAATGTTTTATATATGATCGTCTCATTTTCTTCCCTGAACTAGAATATCACACAAAGAAATCAACAAGATCTTAAGAATGGTTAAGTTTGGCAAAATAGCGCTCATAGAACCCTCATCTCTGATTTAGGTCTCCTTTATGGTAAGCTTAGTTTCGTTTGAATATTTTTGATTGTTTTGTATATTGTGTAGTTAAGATCATGCGAATAAAAAATTGTTTATGTTTTATGGGTTGCACAGATTCGAATGAAAACTTGTTTACTTTGCAAATCCATAACAATGGTGAATTTACCTCACCATCAGAAAGAATATATCGTTTTGAAACTATAGATTGGTTTGACTTAGTTCACTGTGACATGTTTGGTTTGTACACACTGAAAGAAATGTTTACGGATTTAGGTTACAAATAAGGTATGCTTTTATTCATGCATTTTAGGATACTTGGCCAGTCATTGGATGAAGGTTCGCTACCACTAATGTCTGAAGAAGATGTGATCAGATTGTTGGAGTATGTTCCTAGATTTAGGGAAGTGGAGGTGTATATTGCAACCAGTGTTTCATTGGTAGAGAAGCACCTGATGAAGTGAATGACAAGTAAGGGTAAGGCTGTGTTGATAGAAAAAATTAGGGATCATGATGTCAAAGATGCTGTTGAAAAAGAGTTAGATGCTGACAGCGGAAACAGTAGTAAAATACCATTGGTAACATTTCATCAGACCAGCCATGTTGGGCCCGATGGGACATATTGTTGCTACTGATTTTTGTGTATGTGATTCTGACAATGAGTTCTCACCATCATGGTCTACAAAAAAAATGCTTGAAGATAGGACTAGAAGGTTGAGTGATGAGTTTGAGTTTTAAAAACTATTAGCAGAGATTGACCAAGAGTTTGGGTTGGATAATTTAAGTCAGGATGAACAAGACGTTTCAAATGATGTCTCTTTTGATGATATCGTTTTGATGATGTCTCTTTTAATGATGTCGCTTTTGTTGATGTCTCTTTTGATGATGTCGAATATGATGTTGTTGATTTTGATGTTGGGATGGATGATCTTGATTTTGAACAGAAGCTGGAAGAGGTTTTGTATTATGCCACATATGATAGTGCTAGCATTAGTGGAAAGTCGAGGGATGTACCTACTTGGTTTAGTGATGAAGATGTGGATCAAGGCATAGATGTTGAATGGAAAGCTGATCCATACCATAATGTTGATGAGCTTGAAGAGCCTGAAGAGATAAGTGACATGTTTGTTGACCTTGATCAAGCATTGGATGAACTTTATCAAGTAAATGAAGCTCAAGATGTATCAGACCTTTTTGCTGTTTATGATTAACCAATTGATGATGAAGGAGGTGTGGTTCCATCTGAGGTGGTAGCTGAAGAAATGGTTACAGAAGAGACAGTTGATGGCGATGATGGGGATGTGATTCCAACTGAAGTATATGATGCTATGGTTTCACAAGAGCAGCTAGAAGACCAAGATGGGGATGTGATTCCAGTTAAGGTGGTAGCTAAAGATAAGGTTGTAGAAGAGATAGTTGAGGTGGTAACTGAAGTGTATGATGCAATGGTTGCGCAAGAGATGCTAGAATACCAAAACTAGATCAATCAAAAGGAGAAGAGTGATGGATGACAAGAAGATAAAGATAATGTTGAATGAATGCTTTTATGTTTACTTCTCAAATAACTTATACTTTTGCTATAGTTATGTAGTAGAACATTAAGACAGTCTATTTTTTTCTAAACATGATCTAATTGTTGTGTAATAGCCTAGGAATGCTTGTATAACTTTTTTGATCTAATTGTATAGAAGCCTACCAAATGGGCAATTTTGTGCAATTGTATGTGTGGAAACCGTAGAGGGAGGTGAATACGTTTCCATTTAAAAACTTTAAATCTTTTGTATCAAATCGCCAATCAAGTTAGACGTAATATGAGAAGTGTCGATAATAGGTTTTACAACAACTAGCACATATCTTAACAATACAAGCTCAGCCACAATATTAACTACAAAGTACTATACAATCACAATTAACACAATATGCGCACCTATCCACAAAATCATGAACACAATGCAAATATAAAAGTAAAGCGATAAATGTAAATAAAAGCGTAAAGAGATAAGTGAAAGGAAATGCAAACCGAACACGATGATTTATAGTGGTTCGGTCACAAAGCTCCTCTTTTCCCTACTTCACTCCCCGAGTACCCAACTCGAGAGTTACTTCACTAGTCAACAAGCTCCTTTCTCGGCGGAGAAAACCATACAAGTTGCTTACATTATTTTCCGACACTAAGCTAGATGTCAAGTTCTTCTTCGGGTACAACCAAACCCGTTATGTTTTATTGACCAACATAACAAACCTTGTGTTTTATGGCCTAAACACATAAACCGCGTCGCTTACATTATTTTCCGACACTAAGCTAGATGTCGAGTCCTAATCTTAGCTAGAACCAATCTACCACTACACTAATGTATGTTAAGGCCCAAAATACAAACGAACCCACAATCAACCCTTCTGAATATACACACCATTCGGATCTATACACTACTAAAGATTAAAAGAAATGGACTCGATCTATATGTAACATATGTTACAAATGAACTAACTAAACTACATAACTTCGTATTTGACAACTGAAAAACGAAAAGTTCTTCTCTTGCACTTGAGGGAAGGAAGGATATGGATAGAATATTGATCACATTTAAAACTAAGATTAAACAAGGTAAATGATCAAAGGTTCGAGAGGATTTAGATGGGATCTAGAGAGAGGAAAAAACTGAAAAGAAATTTGTGCAAGGGGTTGTAAAAATTGTTGGAGTTGACCCACTATTTATAGGAGCTGAAACTGTCGTCAGGAAATGGCGGTCCCCAAATATATAGGGGGCCGTCGGTTTAGGGGCGGCCACCCCGACATATTTAAGGGGACCGCCCTGAAAGACGTCTCCTGTCTGTTTTTATCTTTTTGTGGTGACAAACTTGTCTGGTGAAAGTTTAACATGTTGTGGGGGAAAAGAACCATATTTTGAATTTTGAAATAATTACAACATAAAACATTTCTTTATAATTCAAAAATAATTTGTATAATTAGTTTTTGAAAAAATTATTTTGTTGCATTTATAAAAATATAAAGTTTAAGACAAAAACTTATTTCTTTGATCATCCTACAAGTTTAATGCTTGTTTGTACATACCTTATGTGATTTACGTCGGGTGTAAACCAATGTCCGTTTTGATGCATACTTGAGACGTCGAGAGATGTTGATGCATGTATGCATTGATGATTTGTGATTACAAGTAACTTGCAAACAAATGTCGGTGTTGATGTAGACTTGAGACGTCGAGAGATGTAGATGCATGTATGCATTGATGATTTGTGATTACGAGTAACTTGCGCACTTTACGTTACGTATTACAAGTCACATGTTTGTCATCACCAAAACATAAAGAGATCGTATAGATTAAATATCGTAATATTTGCACTAACAATCTCCCCCTTTTTTATGATGACAAACTATGTAAACTATAACACATAGTAAAGTTTAAAAGTTACTCGTTTACACTCCCTTCTCCCCCTTTTGTCGAAGCAAAAAGGTATTATGTGGATATGAGAAGATGGTATGTGCTCCGGGTATATACGTTGGAGGAATGAGAAGAAGATAGGTGCTCCGAGTATATAGGTTTGAGGAGAAGATATGAAAAATAAAGGTGAAGGTGATTGTGTGTTTCTTGGATAGTTTAGAAAAGGTCATGAGAGGTGAGAAGTAGGCAAGACAAGAGGGTAGGTACTTCGAGTGTATAGGTTGAAGGAATGAGGAAAAGGTAGGTGATCCAAGTATATTGGTTGGAGGAATGAGAAGACAACATGAGAAATAAGGTTGAGGTGGTTTTGTGTTTCTTGGATAATTTAGACGAGGTTATGAGAAATGAGAAGAAGGCTTGAAAAGAAGGTAGGTACTTCAAGTATATAAGTTGAAGGTATGAGAAGAGGACCTTAAGGTTGAGGGTGATTTTGAAGTGGAGGAGGTGAAGTATTTGGAGTATGAATGAACCCTTCATTGTATTTGACAATCCCCAATCCTATCTTCCTATAAAGGTGAGCTTGCATCATCCTAGTGAAGTCTTCTATCATCACGGTTTAACCAACTCCATGCTATTTACCCACATATCTCCTAGCTCCCCCTTGCTTATTGCATCCCCATGATAATTACATTCCTTATATATTGACTCTAACGGATCTATGAATCAAATAAATTACCATCGATGCTCAAGAAGTTAGATGCAATTTAAATGAGCAAATCGCTGCAAAGTGCTCCCCTAGGTGTATGATCCCCTTGTTTGTGGCCAACAAGGAATCAAGATATTGTTGTGCTACAAAACCAAGTTAGTAGACAAGTGCACTTATACATATAGCAAAGCATTAGCGGGGAATTAGACATGCACTTCTAGGTTTTATTATTCTAAAGTATGACAGTTTTGAAAGAAAGTTAGAAGCTAGACACATGCAATCATTATTTAAAAAACAACAATCTAAATTATATAATTAAAAGACTCAAGACGTATGTTTACGGAGAAAGATTAGATCGACTTTTGATAAACAAGAATTGGATTCATTTATTGATTGACACAAAAATATTATGAGAATGACTTTTAAAAATAGACGAATGACACTTAATATCTTGGAAAAATATGTCATATATATATATATATATATATACTTTCAAAGAATAAAAAGAATAATAAGACGAGGATGGAGACGATGTGCTCTTGGATGTTGATGTGTAGTAGTGTAGGGTTGTTTTTTATATGATTCAAGTTTTAAATTTATATTTTGCCGACTCAACCAAAAATAACACTTTAACGAGTAGTGTACCCAATCGGTAGTAGTTTCGTGGTAAGTAGGGTGTCGATCACTGAGAGCGAGGTTAAATCTATCAATTTAATTAATATCTTGGTTATCTAATCTATGTTAATTCTATTCTAATCCTATGTTAAACCTATGTCAGTCTAAATCCTAATTCTAATAGAAAAGGGGGGTTTTCACCTTAAAAGACTGGCATGGTTTGGTTGGTGACTACAATCAATTCAAAAAACTATTACCCACGCAAGCTAATTAACAAAAGATAAAAGAGCGG
>BQNB010103764.1:15373-23964 GCA_026074375.1 Tanacetum coccineum
TTGACACCTTTCGAGTCCGTTTCGGCAAAAGTGTAAAACACAAACATGGCCTAAAATGACGTTTTCCTTCCAAAGACGCGAAGGTTGTGTTAAAAATGCTTTATGAGTGAGATAGACCTAGTTTTCGTCATGTTATTTTCGGAAATATAATTTTATATATTAAAACGTTTTCAAGCGGGTTAGGTCCGTTTAGGTTTCGAAAGCCTTAGAAAGTATTAATGTAGTGATTTGATCTCATTACGAAGGGTTAAGAGTTTTCTAAGAATGATAAAGCGATACCGGTGAACGTTACTAAAAATAGTTAGTACGAATTAGCGAAATAGAAATAAAAAGTAGGCGTTTAGGTTTCGTTAGTGCGTTTATGGAATTATGGACTTGACAAATATAGGGGACGGTATTAACATCCCGAAACTTAGAACTTTTCGAAAATAGAAAGTTTCCTAAAATAGTAACTTTCCAAAATGGCAACTTTTCGTAAGAATGGCGTAACGTTTATATAAACCTAATGAGTTCGTAAGACACGTTTTTGTTATATAAACTAAAGCACAAACACATATGGATGTCTAGTTCTTTTATAAACGTTTTATGCAACGTTTCGTTATTATTTCTCGTTCTAAAGCGCGTCTTATAATTAGGTCGCGGTTAGAGTCGTTCGGTTACTTTATCCTCTTTGTTGATTTACTATCTCATCGTTTGCTTAAGGTGAGTTCATAGCCCCACGTTTTTACTACTTGCTTTACTATTTGAGGTGAGAAACATTGCTTGCTTTTAAACATTAAACACAAATGCCTTACGTTTTTTCCAATCTTGTTTACGTGTTGCCTAAGTAAATGTTGAAACTTGTATGCCCGAGTTATCATGAACCGTTAGTTACTTATGATCAGTTGGATTGGTAAGTGAGCGCGAGTATTGTAAATAGATCTATTGGGACTAATCATCCCCGTCTGTGTAAGTAGCTCTTACAGGATCAACGGACGTATACCATGTCGAGTGATACGGTGAAGTGCCATGTTGGCACCCGTCAGGGCAAGTTTATTAAGCATTATGCATGCTTCCATTACATTTAGCCTCGGTGCCATGAGCTTAGTGCAACGTAAATACCTTTTATGTGAAGTTGTATCTGTTATAACTGTCACATGCGTTTATAACTTGTGGTCCACACTGCTTTCGTTGAACGTTTCAAATTGCTAAATAATTTTTATAATACTGCGAGTGAAGCAGTATTCACTAAACGTTTTTTATTCACGCAAATGCTTTACTTAAACCTATGAATTCACCAACTTTATGTTGACGTTTTAAGCTTGTTTTTCAGGTGCTTAGCCTTGGACTACTCTGATGTGCTATGTGAAGTCTACGTGCAATATGATATCATCTTTTAAGACTTTATTATCATTCATACTCGTTGTCTTTTGAAAAGTTAATTACGCTACCGCAACGTTTTAAATTTCATTTCAAATCTTGTAAGACTTATCCATTTTTAATAAATACAACGAGTTATGATTTTTAAAACGTCCATTAGTGGTCGTTCCCTTAATCTTGTATGATGTATATTATGATGTCACTCCCCCGGACACGTATTCCGTCTAGGCCCCGTTTGGGGGTGTGACAGATCTATAGAGAGATATTGGATATAGGTTTGGGTGTGGAGTAGACGTCAACTCGTAGCAGAAGAGACGAAGTGTTAGGTTATGAAATTAAAAAAAATGAATGGTATTACAAGATGTTGCCGGCGGTCCCAGATATATCTAGGGGCCGCCAAAATAGTTTTAGGGCCGTCGGACCGCCAACAGGAGAGGGCTTGGTTTTTGACGAATTTTGTGAAGGGAGTGACATTTTAATTTGCATTTTGCCAATTAAAAATGCATAAAATACTTCAGATGAAGTAATTAAGTTGTCACAACACGGAATGAAACACGGACTAGAATCGAGACTAGTAGAAAAGAAGAGAAAGATTTATGAAATGTGTTCTGGTATGTGCTTAATTACACATACCTTTTACCTATAAAAACAAGCCTAAATGACCAAAAACGGACATAAAATGCCAAAAATATATGTGTTTTGCTGTTTATGATGTGCATGTAACGGATATTCACTAAAGGACAAAAACAAAGCCAAAACCGACAAAACCAAGCACGGGAATGGAAAGAGCGTGAAAAAGTCAACAAGTCAAAGACAAAGTCAAAGCCAAAGATGTGTGCATCTTAAATGGACCAACATTTAATGGGCCGGGTCAGCCCATAAAGCTTTATCTATAAGCCTTAAGGTTTAAAAAAGCCCAAAGTCCTTTTAAATACATCATAGCCCAAATTAAAGACAAAAGGCCCAAACTAAGCCCAACCCTACAATCTGTTTAACCCTGTTTTCACCGTTAGTCCTTAGGGACTAACAAAGTTAGTCCCTAAACTTTTCACCATTAGTCCCATTTCCCTAACCCTGTTACCTTTTACCCATAACAACCGTTAACTCAATCAATAAAACTTTTCCCGCCAAACGTCACTATTCCTCGGTCACTCTCACCCATCTCTTTCCCCTGCACAAAACCCTAGTAAAACCCTACAACCCTACACCACAACCTGCCAAAGAGAAAAGCCACGCTGGCAATCCCCTACTTTCTGATTGGATGATGAACATGGGACAAAATCAATGGCTGTGATTGCTAGACTTGGTGACCAAGATTATTTGATGGCTGAGATTGAAGACTTTGACCCTCTCACACAAGAAACACAACTAGCACACCCCTGTGCATAAGTTTTTTTATATAAATAGGATTTGATTTTCATTGTAAGAGGAATCTAGTGTAAAGTAGTTTAGGAGTAGTGTAGCCTTGTTTTTACTCATTTTACTGCTTATTTTACTTTAACCTGTACTTTCCTTTCAAGCATTGTAATCTTTTAATGTTTAATGAAAATTTCAGTTTTTAAGGTTTTATGTTAACTTGTTTTACTCTTATGCTTTTTATGTTAAAAACTGTTTCCAAGTCAAATTTTTATAAGCTCTTTAAGTTCTTATAAGTCACTGAGTTTTCTGTTTTATACGCTCAAAAGAAAATGCTGGTTTAAGCTTTTGGATGATAAGCCTAAAATGGAAGGGCTTATTGTTTTACTAGCTTGTTTTGAAACAAGCTAGAGCTTGTTGATAAGCTCTAAGAGCACTTTAATCCCTTGTTTAAGCAAAGGGTATTGTAAGTTTTACTTTTTTTTACTTTTATAGCTTATTTTACTGTTTGCTTATTTTTACTGCTTATTTTTGCTTATTTATGCTTATTTAGTCTGTTTTTAGCTTATTGCATCTAGTTTATTGTTTTAATATAGTTTGATTTGAGATTTCATGAAAACTGGCCAAAATTAGTCATAGCAGCTTATTAGAGTAGCTTATCATTAGTGCTTATTTTCCTTAAGTTTTTGCTTATTTGTCCTTATCATGTTTAGTTGTCAATCTGTTTTAACAATTCATAGCCTATTTCAAACTGTTTTAGCTTAAAAGTTTAAATTCATGTTTTAAAGGGGTGTTTGGATTAGCAGTGTTAACTTGAAGTTTAAACTGCTAAGGCCTCTTTTGGCCAATTAGCCAATTTGGTTTAGCTTAAATTTAGTCTAGTTAGTAGTTAAAATCAGGTTAATCATGTTTTCAGCTAAGTTTGAAGGTTGTGAGCTTAATTGCAAAATGTCATAGCTAAAAAGCCATCCTATCAGCTTGTTGGTGAAATTTCCTAAAACTACTCTTTAATTGGTATTTTCTTGCTCAAAACTAGTTGGTATGCAGCATTATCTCTTTTCAATCAAGTGTAAAAAAGAATTGATGTTTTAGTTTTCAGTCTTCAGTATTTGTCAAAAAGTTCAAAAAGCCAAAATATTTTTGTTTAAACTGTCACTTTTTACAGCTAAATTTCTAGCTTATTTCTAGTTCAAAATTCTTAAAAGTAGCTTTTATGTGTTCCTCAGTAGTTAATCTTTAGCTGATTTGGGATTTTAAGTTTTGGGTTAAGCTTTTTGTAGCTTATTTTTAGAGTCAAAAGTAGTGAAAAAACTGTCTAAGGAACTTTTGAGTTAATGTTTGTGCAAACTGTCTTGAATCTTTTTTGTACTTATCAGCTTAAGCTCTTGCTTGTCCCTTGTTCCTAGTTCTTAATAGGTCTAGAATTAGGCTTGTGTTCAGCTTATTTTAATTTTCATGTGCTTAATGAGCTTTAAAAAAGCTAGCAGTCCTAATCTAAGCCTAGCAGTACTAACTCAAAGTTAGTACTGCTGAGCTTCTTTGGTGCTTATTTCAGCTTATTTGGTGTGCTTATTTCTGGTCATAAGTGCTTATTAGGTTTAGTTATAATTTGTCTTTAGCTTATTTGTTTTCTTATTAGCTTATTATGTCTAAATAAGACCAAACAGTTAGCTTAAATGTCATTTAATTTTGAACCTAAAATGTCACTTTTAGCTAGCTTAATCTAGCTTAAAAATAAGTTTTATTAAAAGTTGTTTTTCAAAAGTTGTCTATTTCTAGCTTATTTATAAGGTTGTTAAAAAGAAATTTAAAAAAATGTTTTGTAAAAAAGAGAGGCCACATGGGTTGAACCTGTGACCTCTCCCTTAGCACACACACGCCTTAACAAACCACACACTCACCAACTGCCCTGGGGTCTTTTTCATTCTTAGTTTGTTTTATTTAATACTTGACCCTTCATTAGCAGTTTTGCTTATTCGAGCTTCTTATCTTATTTTTAGCTTATTTATTCAGCATTTTTCCAGTTTCTTAATTTTCTTAGATTCTACTTAGCTTGAAGTACTTTTCATGAATTTTTCAGATTTTTATAAATTAGTTTAATATTTTTAATATTTAATTTAGATTAAAACTGTTTTTAATTCATAATAAATTAAATAAAAGTCAAAAAATATAATTCTTTTTTCTAAAATTTTAATTAATCATTTAGGATTGTTAAAAATTAAATTTGCATTTTTAGGGTTGAAATTTAGAATTTAGGTTTTTAAAGAACGGGATTAGGATCCCGTTCTCATTTTTCGTGTTTTAACTTTAATTGCTTTCGTTTTAGGCTTGCTTTTACTTGTTTTTGCATTTTAATTGTAGAAATAGAATCCTAATCAAAATTCATTGAATCATTCAATCACGCGATCACGAACGTAACCAAACGATTCTCAATTCGCACCTCGTCGGAAAACGACCCAGGAAGGTTTTTTGGGATTTTACTTTGGTTAAAAGTAATTTTCCTTCTTTAAAAGCCTTACGGAATACTTACCTCACTCTTCTTAATTGATATTTAGTTATATATATATATATATATATATTACTTATATATTATATATAGCTAAAAATACGAATCAAGGAGCTTCGTGACCGAACCACTATAAATCATCATGTCGGTTTGCATTTTCTTTTACCCTTCGCTTTACTTATTTATTTACATTTATCGCTTTAATTTTATACTTGCATTGTGCTCATAATTGTGTGAATGGTTGTGTATATCCTGTTAGTTAAAGTTGTGTAGCTCTTTGTGCTAAATATTGTGAGTGTGGTTATATTGTTAGAATTTGCTTTAACTATTGTAAACATATGATCGACACTTCTCATATTCCGTCAAACTTGATTGGTTATTTGATACAAAAGATCTAGTCTAAAAACCTCTTCTGGAGGCGGTCTCATAAATCAGGCGGCCCCCTGATATACTTGGCGGGCCCCATATATATATGGGACCGCCGGTAGAAGAGTGATGTAATCCTTTATCTTAAAGTTTTTTTAATAAAAATGTATTCTTACACACCCCTCCCCCCCCCCCCCCCCCCCCCTACGGTTTCCACAAACTAAAAGTTATCTTCATTCTTACCATAAAATACTTCAACCATAAACTCCATCATTATCCCTTGACATGTTTTTAAGCACACTCTTAGCTCTCATTTTTTATAGAGAAAAAACCATGTACGCATGTTATAAAAATATAAAAAACTAACAATACACATGTTCTTTTTAATGGTAGAGTTGACCTTGAAAATGGACAATTTGTTGTCCAACAAACAACATGTTCACAAGTTGTGAATAATAATGGAACTTTGGGATTACTCATTAGAGATATGTCCCTTTTTCCGTTATTAGAAAAAGAAAGACTCAAAAACTCTGTGTTTCTAGCATCAACAAAATAACCTGAAAAAAGCTTCTTCCATTATTAGTTCACAAATCATTATACCCGACTTTCCGTCACCAAGAACAGATGTCCCTATACTCTCTCCCATCAAGATTTTATATATTGAACTCTTATTTAGTTTACGTACAGTTGATAATATACTATCTTATCATAATCAACTCAATCATGTCTTTAAGTTAAATGGTCAATTTCATAATTATTTCTCTTTGATTTGAAATTTTCATATTTACCCAAGCATGCTTTAAAAACATCGTATATTATACACTCAATGAGTGTACTTTGAGTATATACGAAATTAAACAAGAAAATAGAAGAATGTATATGAAATTAATCCTTAATGTAAGTGTGACTTTATATTATGCTTAGTTTCTAGAGCTTACAGGCTTAGATTAAAATTTAAAAGTGCCTAAATAACACAATCTAACAATAAAATATTCAAGTTAGCCTTTTAAGATCAAATCCATTAACTTAAAATCAAATATTTCTTTAAAATGTAGTTCTAAGATATAAAAATTTTAGTTTATAGACATACCATATTGCAACACCTCGAATCTATGCTCGTTTAAATTGTAACGACGAACAAAGTAACATGAATTGACTGCATATTATGTATGAAGAAAATTGAATATATACGTATAATACAACAACAGATAAAGAAATACTATGACTTGTAATATGTTACTTTATACGAAACGACAATTTTCAAACACGTGAATTTTCAATGTTGTTGCAAAACAAAGTTCAACATCATATATCATTTGATACGGACGCATCACTTTCAGCACCTTCTGAATATTTCCTCATAGTTCTCCCAATCTTAATATCAATGTGTTCCTTAAAACATTGTGTTAAACAAAACTTTGAAATACATTATAAGTTTACACATAAGTACATATTAACTATAAACATTCTTACTTGTATCATTGCTTTTAGCAACATAAACTCTAGGATAGTTTATCTCCACTTAAACTTTTTTCTTAACGTTGGGAAATATAACATTGGAAGAATTTTTTTTTTCCAACTTATTGAATACTACCAACTTTAATGCCGCTAAATGTCAATAAATCATTATATAATTATTACTTCACAAAACACATCAACCTTTTATATTTCTGGCAAAACACCAATTAAATTATATGTATATTTTTAAATGCTTACCAACACATACAAGTTTAAAGTGAAATATTTTGTTAACCATATCCAAACGCGATAAGGCTTAAAAGATCGCGTTTAATCGGATTTTAAAAACTTATCGGGTTAGTTTGACTCAAACCTAATAACTGATATTCAGCGTGTAGTCGGAGTTACGTTATTTATATTATCGAGTCACCTGAATAAGACCCGATCAATACTATATACTAAGTTATTCTTTTAGTCATACTGTTTTATAATAATATTAAACTAATGTTGTATGTGTTTAATTAAGATTCGTTATTGCCGTAAACTTGTTTGATTACATGTGTACTTTGTATTCTTTTTTCATCATGTGAAAATGTTTATGATGTTTACCGAAAGATCGTTATTTTTTGCGTCCTTTCCCCATTAAATGTTTGATAACGAGTTGGGTTACCCGCGCTTCGCCGCGTGGCGCAAAGGACAAACGGTCGTTACTTAACATTCGTTATGTAACGACTGACCGACGGACTATTTTTGTAAATTTAAAAAAAAATAACGGTCGTTACTTAACAGCCGTTAGTGGAGGGAGGGGGAATTTCGTAATTTTTTAAAAGTGAGGACGGTCGTTACTTAACATTCGTTAAGTAACGACCGACCACAAGGACTATTTTCATAAATTGTTAAAAAAAACTAACGGTCATTACTTAACAGTCGTTAATGGGGAAGGGGGAATTTTTTAATTTTTTTAAAGTGAGGACGGTCGTTACTAAGTTCAGTTAAGATAATGACTGACCCCAATGACTATTTTCATAAGTTGTTAAAAAAAATAACGGTCGTTAATTAACAGCCGTTAGTGGGAGGGGGAATTTGGTAATTTTTTTAAAGTGAGGGTAGTTTTTGTAATTTTTGTCATAGTGTGGGGGTGTTTCGTAAAATTTATGCTAAATGAGCTGGGCCGGAATATGGGCTGGATTTTGGGCCGGTTTTGGGCCGAGTTGTGGGCTGGGTGACGGGTCGGGTCGGGGCTCCGGTTTGCAAATGGAGTTCCTGCTGATTGTTTATATTTATAATAAAAGTTTTACTGTCATTATTTGTCTCATAAAGGCTACTGGTGTTTATGATTCGCCTGCTTCTACTTGTATTCTTATCTTTTATTTTTTTTCTTTGTACTACTTAAGGTATTGAAAGCCATAAGCAAAATTAAACCACAAAATATTTATGGAGAAAATTAAACCAAAGAACATAATTAACCTAAAACTCTTTGGATTAAAAGTGTCCCGATTAAGGTGAATATTCTAGCTTGGAAAATCAAATTGGAAGCGCTTCCTAC
>BQNB010103765.1:0-23964 GCA_026074375.1 Tanacetum coccineum
ACCTCAGGTGGTAGTCCTTGTAGAATGATATTTGTTGCCTTGATATCATAATCAGCTTGAATTGCTTCCGTAGCAGATAACTCATAATATTTCTTTGGTCATGTCTCTCTATTTTCCTCAATTAAAGGCCAAATGAGTGGACCATTTTCAATGGATTCAAGGATTATTCGTCCATGTTGTCTATTCAACATGTATAGCTCCATTCCTGCTTTTCCAAGAATCATACATATATTTTTCCAACATAGGTGGACGATTGTCAGCACCCGAAAGAATCGCTTTGTCAGCAAGAGTCGTCATTGAGAAATTTGTATGTTAAAAGATTGTCGTTTGATCGAAAGGTGGTAGAAAGAAATTGCGTTTGATTAAGGTGTCTTTTAAGTGTTTGAATTCTTGAAACTACACGGGATTTTACAATTCTTGACAAAACCGGGAAAACAAGTTAATGTATCACGGGATTTTACAAGTCAAAGATATAAACCGTATAATTTAGAAGTTTGAGTTGTTCAGTTTTAATTAAACTTCAACTAGATCGGTTCCAACTGAAAGTCAATTAGATCGGTTCCAACTAAAATCAACTAGATCGGTTCCAACTGAAATCAACTAGATCAGTTCCAACTGAAATAAACTAGATCGGTTCCAACAAAAACAACTAGATCGGTTTCAACTGAAATAAACTAGATCGGTTCCAACTGAAATCAACTAGATCGGTTCTAACTAAAAACAACTAGATCGGTTCCAACTGATATAAACTAGATCAGTTTCAACTGAAATAAACTAGATCGGTTCCAACAAAAATAGCTAGATCGGTTTCAACTGAAATAAACTAGATCGGTTCCAACTGAAATCAACTAGATCGGTTCCAACTAAAAACAACTAGATCGGATCCAACTGATATAAACTAGATCGGGGTCAACTGCTCGAAACCCACTTTTTCAAAACTCAAAAACACACGTTCTTGACGATTGTTTTCCGAAAATTTTTGTACCAAAAGTGTTACTAAGCCTATAAGGACAAGAAAAATGACAACTTTAAGGTTTTTAAGCCGAAAAATTTAAAATCAAGATTTTGACCTTTATAAAGCTAATGAATACAAAAGACACAAAACTAAGAGATTTTTCTATGAATTTAAGCATACACACCTATATCCAAATATACTAGATCAAAGCTACCTATGTAGATGATCTTTTAGTGTGTAATATAAGCTTAGAAAACAAGAAAAATTAAAGAAAATATGCGTTTTTTTAAAGGAAAACTCACGAACCAAAAACAAACACAATAACTAAGCACATCACTTCATGGCTCTTGATACCAATTGAAGAATAATCATATAGCATACATGGAAAGATGAGGAAAGTTGTTTTAGTGAGAGAAAGAAGGTTGGATGAACACTTAGAGAGAGAAAGTAAACTTGTAATATTATGTGTGAAAAATGAACAACCAACCACCTCTCCAAGGCATGGAGAGGTGTATAAATACCTATACATGGCACGTGGGCTTGGGCTTGCATGAGTTTATCCATGGGCCTTAGTAAACTAGCCCACTAAGTTTCCAAATATTGCAATACGAGCTATCTACCGATATCTATGAAGTGACCGAGACTTTTCTAGGAATTTCGTATTCCTAACATCTTCCTAATAGTTATTGTGTTACATTTTGTCCCCGAACGTTTAATCAATTGATATCCAAAATATCAAGGTTTAACATTTTGGATAAGGGGAGAAAATGTGATTAAACTAAATCTAATTTGTATTGAAATGTGATCATATAAAATGGACTCAATGCACTCCACACTTAGCATGTACTACGATTACGATGCACATGTTAAGGGGGAGCTTTTAGTGATTATGAAAAAACTCTCAAAGTGTAAATTTTTTTATATTTATATCAAACACTTTGATTGAACTTTTCAATGTTTTTGGAAGGATTGTGATGGAATACCCAAAAGACCGACCATGTACCTAAATTTGTGGTGTTATAAGGTGGTTAGGCATAGGTATTCAAATCCCATGATCCATCCAGAACCGGAGGGATCTACCCAGGGATATCCACTAGTTAGTGTAGAAGTCGTTAGGTATGATACAAAAGGAGAAAAAGTGAGAATAGGGAAAAGTGTCAACTGAGATGGAGCTAGCACTAGAATAAACCCAAGAAGGTGTTAGTTATGAAGTCTCGGTAAGCGCTGAAGGGGTTGAAGAATGAAAAAGAAATGTAAAGATAAAGGGTGAAAAGAACGAAGCCCTCCATATATTTAGGCAGAAACAGGGTCAATACATAAACTGTCAAAAACACTAAGTTGTTGTCTGACATTAAAGACAATCATGGACCCAGTGACGCTAAACACAACCCTCCCTAGCCACTCAAGGTCTCTCAAAATACTCTTGTTTCATTTCTCATGGAGATTACACACATTTCTATCGACTTTATCACTCCGAGTTAGTTGATATTAAAAAGGTGGCAGTCTGCTCCAGCCTCTGATCACTAAAACAAAAGTGCACTATTGAGTCTAGAGCCAAAAGAGATTATCCATAAATCTCATAGGACACTTGTCGAAATTATACTTGCTATCTCACACAATGTGAATAACGAGAAATTTATAAAGAGTCCTACGCATTATCCGTGTGATTTTGCCAGAACATCCGAGTGATACTCAAGTTTTCACAGTGAAGATGGAAATCCTGCTTGAGCCAACATCAAACAAGCTCATGGTAGGTGACTTGTGCGATTCTATATGAATCAAACTTGTGACAACTAGAAAGAAACGATGGTGCGATTCTATAAGAATCAAACTTGTTCCAGGAAATGGATTAACGGTTGCTGATGAATTTTTGAAATGATTAACACTCTCGATGTGTCACAAAAACACTTTAGCAAGTGATACATCGATTGATTTTCAAATTTATTTTTCTATTCAATCGGTGAGACTTCGTCTTGCTGGTTTACTCATACCGTGTTGTCTGCTTTGAGACGCTCCGGTAATGAGAGTGCAGCTGCGAAACCCTGTCAATGAGATTCTTCAGAATTATACCTGATCACAGGCAGTATTTATACTGATCAACGGGGAACCGTGGTTATTGCAACCGTATTTGACGAAGTTCCAAAGACACTCTCATCCATATATGTTGATTATCACTAACCTAAACCTGCAGGTATTCCCGACGATTGGTGCAGCTAATTCCTGACGAGTCACGATTCATAAACCACATGCTCATACCCGACCGACAAACATAAAGAAATCATGAAAGCTTAAGTACATGTTTCAAGACTTCCGCTACTCTGATACCGTACGTCTTTCTTGAAGTGACAAAGTATTAAAGTCAAAGAATTTCAAAGAAGTTTTAGTCACTCCGATACCGAACGTCTTTCTCGAAGTGACGAAGTATTACAGTTAAAGAACCTCAAGAAAGATGCATTATTAAAAGGCTTTCCAAGATAACATTTCAAGAAAGGTATGAGCATGTCGGTCCAGAAGTCACAAGTTCACAAGATGGCAAAGTTTACAAGATGGCGAAACGAGATTATGCTTGGTTGATGATCTCAAGGGGCTCAAGATCACATTTTCACACTCAAGACAAGCTAAGGAACAAGCTCAAGACCTAAAGTCTATGATCACTACATCAATTCACAAGTAAATGATTGAAGTTAAAGACTACGAGCTCAACACTAAAGTAGAAGCATAGTATGCTAAGTTTAAATTTTTGTAAATTGGAGTGACCTCCCTTAGGGGGAGATTGTTAGAAACACGAAAAGTATCGGTCACTTCCAATAATAGTTAGTCAAAGCCCGTAGTTAGTCCAATGTATGATTAATAATCTAATAGGGCCAAAAGGCCCATGGAAAGCCCACAAAGCCCTTCTATGGCCGGCCATTGGTAGTATATAAACACCTCTCCATGCCTTAGAGAGGTGGTTGCTTGGTTGTATTTTTCACACACTAAATGCATTTCCTTTTCTTTACTTTCTCTCACTAGAAATACCTCCTTCCTTCTACTTTCTCTCTCTAGTTCTTGTTGTTAAAGATTACTCATATTCTTCAATGTTTCTCTTCTATTTTAGAAGAAACAATTTTCTTTTGAAAAGCTTGTTTATTTAACGGTGTGACACAAAGAAAATTATGAGAAATAGTATATGTGTCAAACTTAGTATATACAGACTTACCTTTTTCAACATTTTTCAGTTTAGCTTTTAACATAGATATTGTTATCAAAAGATCTTGGTTTTGAGCACGAACATCCGCATAGGCATATGTCTTTTGATTAATACTCTTAATCAACTCATTGATTTCCCCTTGAGTTTGAGTTCGTGTCCTTTTGATTGAATAAAAAAGTTTTTGATATTCTGTTTTTGACATCTTTTATCAAAGATTGTACTTGAAATTCCAAAGACACACTCTCACTCTCAAGCTTTTCCATCTTTGATATCCAAGAGGTTTCACAAATGTTTTTCAAAGAATATTCACATTTTCATTTTTCTTTTCTATGTTGCAATTGTAATTCAAAATTAAGACTCTGTTTTTGACATCTTTGAACATCATTTTCAAGAATGTTTATTCGTTTTTGCATTCCCTCTTGGATTTCAATGGAGTCCCGTTGAATTTTCTCAATTTCATCGTGCATTTTATTGTCTACACATTCATGACTTAACAACACCCAACATTCGATTTCATGCTTGGGTTTTGCTTCCAAGAGTTGATCTTTCAAAAGTTTATTTTGTTTCCATGTTTCTCTAAGATCATTTTCTGTTGAAACAAAAACATCTTTCATTTCTTTTATATCTTTTAAAAATCATTTATGAAAAATGCAACTTATGAAGAATTGGTTTCACTTTTTGTTGACAAAATTTGGTTAACCGTATTTCTTCTAGAGACGTATAGAAAATGCTTTCTTGTTTAGAATTCATTTATAATAACTCAAATAATGTTTTGAAGTCATTTTCAATTTGATTCAAATCTACAAGCATTGGATTTACACTAGGCATTGGTGTCACGGTTGGTATTGTCTCAGAAGATGAAGACGGTGAACTTGCTTTTGAAGAATTTTCAGAAGATATAAAAGAAGATGAGAAATATTTTTGTTCAACAGAAAATTCCACTTGTGGAACAAAATCTTCGTAAAGAGCATTTAACTTTTTGTAATCAATTGTCGAAACATTTTGTTTTTTCTCAATAGCAATAGGATCTTATGATTTCTTTTTCATTTTGATTTGACTCTTGGTTGAATCATCAAGTATGTCCTCATTATCTCTAACATTCATTTGAATTTTCGAATCATCAAGGCAAGAAGCAGCATATGTCACAACTATGTTTTGAGCAGGTTAGTCAAACCGTTAGTTTTGACTTGAACATCATTATGTGTTATAATAATTATGTGTTTATGTGATTTTATGTGAGTTGGCTACCAATCCATGGAGCATGATCGTCTCATTGTGATTGAGTTTATGGTTGTTATAGACATTTCATTTTGTTCACATTTTAGTGACAATGAAAATGATGGTATAATTTTATTGAGTGTACGTATTATTTTGTGTACGTATTACGTATTTACGTAATTAAGTATTAGGAATTGGTAAGTGTAGGATTTAAGTTTAGAATTTAGTTAGTAGATTTTAGTATTAATAAATTAGGAAAAAATAAAATTTATAAATGGAATTATTTTATAATCATTTAAATTAGTTTTAAAGTTAAAGGTTTTATAAATAAATAAAGGTTTTATAAAATATCAAAAATTTGAGGGTTAATAAGTAAATAATAATATTAAAAATAAAAAAATAAAAAAATATGTATGTGTGTGGGATTCGGTCAAGAGAAAAAAAAAAGGAAAAAGGAAACAAAATTTTATTCCAATTATAAATCTAATTAGGTAATTATCTAAACCCTTTTTATCAAGTCTATAAATACAAAACTCCAGTTTTTTTCTTGTTTTGGTCGACCGAACTCAGCAAAAAGGAAGAAGAAAAAAAAATATTTTTTAGCAAAAGCTTGGTGGTGATTTGTGTTATCAAATCAAAGGTTTTAGGTATGTTTTTAAACCCTTTTTAATTCAATCTTTATTAGTTTTTCATGTAACAATTAAGTGGTGGAATTAGGGTTTTATAAAATCTATAAATTAGTGTAATTAAACTAAATAGTATTGATTAGGGATGAATTATAAGCGCGATGGTGTGTTTGGTTAGGTTTAATTCGCGTTAATTTACAAGTTAGGGTTTGGCAGATTTTAGGGCTCTGTTCATCGGATGATATCTCGATGATAGTAATATGAAAATTGATGAATATTATGTCGATCGATAAGTTCAGAGAGTATACTTTTTAAAAAGTCCATCCTCGAATGATTTTGAGTTTTGGAAGTTAGTCAAATGGTCGTTGCAAGAAAAGTTATCAAAACAGTAAATACGGGTTAGATTTAGATCAGAATTAGAGAGTTAAACCCCTATTTAAAATTCGAATTAAGGTTATCCAAAATACAGAAGTCAAGTTAAATATGTCTATTAACTTCCTTGTGAAAATTAGCCTCTAATTAGTTACCTAAGTATGGTTAGCAAGGTCAAACATTTTAGTACGCGTTCAGATCCGAATCTGGGTACTTTTGAATTAGGAATTTATTTGTTGTACATGTACATGTGGTATGCCTTTGGGGCTAATGAGGTAGTTAGTAAATACCTAAGTTAACATAGGTGATTTATGTGAGAATTTATTTGGTTCAATAGGTAAGTGCTGGAAGCAAGATAAGTGACACTAAAATTCTGCGTTTTCGGGTAAAATATAGATCATTAGAATTATGAGTAAATGAAGTGGTTAAAGATGGGCATGGTGTCGGGGTGACCCATGGGGATAATTAAACACCATACACATTCATCATTTGATTGTTACATGGGCTTAAGCAATTGGCTTAGTCACGTGTAACACGTTTATATTTTATTGTGTAGCTTTGTGTAAGATATTTTGAAGCTGCTTGAGCATCAGGTGAGTTTCATAGTCCCTCTTTTCACATCGCTTTTAAATTGGGATGGAAATGATGCAAATGGATTTGAAATGTTCTAATTACTGTGATTATGTGTCTTTATTTTGAAAGTGTATGGACTTTACTTGGCTATTGTATGTTACGTGCTAAATGCTTATGTGTATTTGGATCGGGGGTAACGTTCCTACCCATGTGAAGTGACGGTTTTAATGGATCGGGGGTAACCTTCCTACCTAAGTGTTGATACTTGTTGGATCGAGGGACACATTCCGTTCCCATTCTCGTTATGGTTACATTTGCATGTTAGCTTATATGATAGTACAGTAATTGTCTTGCCATGTTTGCATTAATCACAGTAATTGTTTATAATCTTTGATTTTCGTGTCTTAAACCTATGAATCTCACCAACCTTTGTGTTGACGTTTTTAAGCATCATTTTCAGGTGAGCATTATGAGGATCTTAAGAATAAGAGAAGTGGCTAGAGATACCATAGGCTGCATGCGGAGTTTAAATCTCCTAGTTTATTTCCCGTTTGATTGAATATTGAATGTTTGTTGGTTTGAACTGCTTAGATTTGTTTTGGTTGTATTGCATGTCTTGGTATTGATGTGAACCCCTTTTACTTCAATACAAGACGCCAGATATCTTTTATGTTTGTTTGGGTATTTTCATGACACTTTGTGTCCCTTATGTTCCTTTTAGTTCATGTAGTTTTCTCTATGATGACACCATTGTGTTGTGATGATATCCATTCTCGTTACGCCTCGCGTTTCCGCCTTGGCCGGGTGTGACAGATTAGTAACAGAGCCTTTGGTTATAGAGAAGTAGGTGGTCGAGCCTAGACTATAACCTAGGAGTCCTTCATATAGATGCATTTTAGGGCCTAAGTGTTTATTATTATAACTGTTATACTTTCCCCTAATTATATAGCTTTTATTATCTTATTTTGTCTAACTTTTATTTAGCTATTTTGTCTACTATTATCTAATATGGTATATATTAATTCCTTACTATTTATAGCTATGTCTCCCTTATCCGTAAGAAGTTTCGTTGGGGAACCATTTTCCTAATTGGACTTAAGCGCTATAGAGATCCAAAAGAGGAGCCAATTGAGAAGGAGCCTCTTATGGAACTAAAGGAGATAGGGTAGTTGATCGTTTGTCGAATGCTCGTAGTAGGCATGGACCCGCGGAGTCAGGTGACTCTTGCGAAGGCAAAGTCAAACCCAAGCGAGGCCCAGCATAAGCTTATTCCGTCTTTTACCTCGTCACGATGCTATTGATTATTTCCTTCGGATATTTCGTATTTTGGAGGCGCTGCGAGATTTTCGTTCCTTTATGTCGTTTCGATTTTATCTTTATATAAGTAAGTATTTCTTTGATGGAGCTTCCTTTCTGTGTTATATTGGAGTGGTTTAAGATGTGCAATGTGGTATATGTGCTTATATGTGTGTTATCGTTGAGAGGTGTAGTCTTGGAAGTAAGTATACATGTGAAATGATGCAATTATAATTATGGTGGCCAACATAATCATAAAGGCATCACACACGTAGACTTGTGACCATGATTGCATTGATCAGTGTTTGTTTGTAAGCTGGTAGTGTAATATGTTGTGATATGTGTGATCATGATAAGGATGGTTGTAGAGTTATGGAATCCTTCTTTTACCTAATGAGCGATTATGTTAGGCTTAGTGATCAAAATTGATTATACCTTATATATATAAATATAAATAAATATATAAATATATAAATATAAGGGTAAGAATAAAAAAATCTCAATTATAGTAATCCGGGAGTATGATTCCCGGGTCGTTATCCCCAACGAGGATTGCAATTGAAAATCGAGAGTTGTTTTGAGAATCGATGCTCGAATGGGACAAGATTATGGTTGGTTATCTAAAACTACAAGAAAATTAAGGCAAAAACTTAAAAACACTTAAGGTAAGACAAATTTTAACTAAAAACGCAAAACGGGAATCCTAAACGGGACCTAAAAACTAAATTATCAAAATTAAGTCTTAAAATGATTTTTTAGTTTTTATAAGTCTTAATTGACTAAAAATCTAGAACAAAGAAAACTAGACCAAAAACGAAGGTGACTAGGGCTTAAAAACTCTAAAAACGTGAACGGGATTCAATCCCGTTCTTTAAAAAACCAAATTTTGCAATTTAAACCCTACGAAAGCAAATCTAATTTTCCTAAGTTCTAAATGTTAAAAGAAAATTTTCAAAAAAAGAATTATATTTTTTTGACTTTTTTATAATTTTTTATGAATTAAAAACGATTTAAATGAAATTAAATGTTTAAAAATACTAAACTATTTATAAAAATTCTAAAAAAATAGCAAAAGTAGCTTGAACAATGAGGGATCTAATAAAAATAAGCTTGTGAAAACAGCTTATCAAATAAGCAGTGAAATAAGCCAAAAACGGCTAATAAGCTAAAAGGCCTAAAATGTATATAAAAGATTGATTTTGCAAAACTAAACTGAAAAAGTCCCAAGGGCGAGTTGGTAGTGCGTGTGGTGTGTATAAAACGTTTGGTCGAATAGGGGTGAGGTCTCGGGTTCGAGTCCTGCTCACCCTTGACTTCCCCCAATTCCCAAATGTTTTTTACATGCCATTTTTTTATAACTTTTTAGAGGGATTAAAAATAAGCAATTTTTACAAAAACACATTTTTTATAAATCACGAATAAGCACTGAAATAAGCTAAGAAAGGTGACAGAATGATTAACTTAACTAAAAAGCTAAATGGTTAACTGTTTTGGCTTTTTTACACTAAATAAGCTAATAAAAAGGCAAAATAAGCAAAGACAGATGAAAGTTTATATCTAAAAAGCTCTAAGGGACAAAAATAAGCAACTAGAATAAGCTGGAACTAGCTTAAATGACAGATTAACTAAAAAAACTCTAAAACTAGAATTTTTTAACTAAAGTAAGCAATAAGCTCAAATAAGGCCTAAACTAAGTAAAATAAGCTAAATTTGATTAAACCTAACCTAATAAGCTGAAATACATCTAAATAAGCAGGGGCAATAAGCAGATAAGCTTAAATAAGCAAATGAGCCTTTTGGCCAAAACTGATAAGCAAAAAGGCCAAGAGGGACTTTTCTAGCTTAAAAATAAGCTAGCAAAAGGATCCTTATGGCTTAGTGGCTTATACCACTAAGAAGAATGGCCAAAAAGCTACAATAAGCAACAAAGAAAAAGCATTTTGAAATTCAAATAAGCACTTAAAAAGCTTCATGAAAAGGCTATCTCACACTGATTCAACACTTAGACAAATTTTTGCTAACTTTTGCAATCTTAACAAAACCACACTTTTGAGCTTAAAAATAAGCACACAAACAGATCCTTATGACTATATAACCTACAAACAGATTAAATTTAGACCTCAAAGAACAATAATCAATACTCAAAAAGCATTTTGAAATTCACAATAAGCCACAACAAGCTTTTGAAAAAGCAATTTTCAAAAAAATTTAAACACTTAGCACTTTTGACAGTTTTGGTAAAACACAAACCAAACAATGCAGTCTTTAAAGCTTTGGTTTCTAAGCTCTTTTAACACATGCATAAACACAAAAACAACACAAAAGCAACAATAAGCAAAAGCACAATCAAATAAGCAACTAAAATAAGCTATAACCTAACAGTTTCAAACCAATAACTCTTTAAACCTTAAAATTGAGATTTAACACTTAAAAACTTAAACAAACTAAATTTTAGGACTAATTATAGCTAAACTAAACTGACTCAAGTGTCAAAATGCTATTTTAACCCATTTTGACCCATAAAATAGGTTAAACCAAACACCTCTTTAAAAACCGTTTTAGCTTTTTTTTAAGAGATTAATGCCTATTTAAAGCACACATTTAAAAGACCAGATGTTAAATAAGTAAAACAAGCAATATTAAGAAAATCTTAATAACAAATAAGCACTCAAATAAGCTAAAACAGATTATTCAAGTTTTAAGCTATTTTTAGACATATTTTAATAAAAACTTGCAAACAAGATTTTAAAACTACAACTAAGAATTCATAAGCATTAACTAACAATAGAAAGCATAAATAAGCAAATAAAAACAGATAATAAAAAAGAATAAGCTGTTAAATAGTAAATAAGCGTAAAAAGTGAAAATGAAAACTTACAAACACCCTTGCTCAAAACAGGGTAAATAATCAAATCTACAAGCTCTAGCTTGTCAAAAGACAAGCTAGTGAGGTCTATAAGCTCTTCCCAAGCTAGCTTATCATCCAAAGAAGCTGAAGTGTTTTAAGGGGTGGATCTTTTTAGTATATATTTTTTTTTAGATTTTTATGATTAAAACAGGAAATAAAAGAGATTAAAACAGTAAACTAAGGCTTGATTCAAGAAACAAAAAGCTTAGTGAAGCTTTTAGGTAAGATCTACAAGCTGTTTCATAGCTTTTCAAAGCTTAACAGGTTAGAATAAATGATCAAACACAGAAACTTAAAACACAAACCTCAAATTTTTCATTAAAAACTTAAACTTTTACTACACTTAAAAAGAGACTAAAAAAAACTCCCCTCACTACAAGGGTTAAGCCCTCTATTTATAGGATAGGATAGATGCTTCGAGGTCTTTAGCTGGTTTTCTTGTGTGAGAGGAAAAGCAGCATCAATCTTGGCCCTTGGATGTGTCCATGTAATCATTCCCCAATGATTGCCTTGGATCGCCAACGTGTCAGGGACTAAATACGTCACTCATTGCATCATTCTTGGCTTCTAGAAGGGGTTTTAAGTGTGATTAACCTCGAGGTAAGAGTAATTTTAGGGATGGAGGGTGAACAATGAAAATGGGGTTTAGCGGGAAAAGGGTTGCCTATTTGTTTGATTGGTGCAGGGTGAAAGTTTAGGGGATTGGCAAGAATGGTCCCTCTATTTTATATGAGTATATTGCAAGTTTAGTCCTTTGGTGATACAACTTTGGTCCTTGGAGTTTATAATTATTTGCACCGTTAGTCCTTAACGGGGGTGAGTTTAAAAGGGCAACGGGAGAAATAACCAACCTCAAGGTGAAGGGCCCAATTGTAGGCACTTCGTTTCAACATTTGTTGACTTCCCCGGTTAAAGCACTTCATTATAGTGGATGATGGAGCGAATTTAGCTTGTTACATGTGGAATGTTGGTCGTGTAAGCTTCCAGTCATCACGTGAGAGATTTTGCGATCAGATTGTAAACTTTAAATAACATATCATGTGGTAAAATTGAGACTCTTGGTCTGAAATGCTCTCATTGCAGGTGACGCGGTTGTAGGATATGGATGCATTCACAGGTCTTAATATTGACTACTTTAATGGCGAGAGACATGTCTCAAATGCCCAATAGGCGCCAAAAAAACCCCCACCCTCAGGACCAAAGGGATCCTTGACGCGACCTGCGTTAATAAGTTCGACTGTTGTTATGTTTGTACCAAGGATTTGCAACGTGTTGTATGTATTGATGGTTATTGAATTATCGAACTCTCAGCTGGTATAAACCCATGTGCAATTGAAAAAGGAACAAATCTGCTATATCCATGCATGTTTATAGGTAAGTATGACAAGTCCTAGGAAAATATATTCATATCTGTTTCATTGTTATAGGTAAACCAATCGTTATATGTATTCTTTTAGAGGGGGGAAAATTATTTCCGTAGTTGAAGCTTGTGCGATGCAACAAAGGATGTAGCCAAAGTTCAATGAAAGATGCTCTGCGAGCAAAAAAGGAACTTCCTACTAAGTAGATCACGCCTGATGATTAAAAATCTTGCGTCTCTGCAATGGACTTCTCGACTTATTTATTATTTTGTTTGCTATAGGATGCTCTTATGTGTCATTGTTCCTTTAAAATTTGTAGTTCAAGTAATAGCCATTATAGCAAATCGGGTGTAGGTACAAGAATCGTGTATGGGAGTGCAATGTATCGGTGTTTGGGTTGACATCCATGCAGATATTTTTTCGGTTTAATAAAAACCAAATTTATTAAGATATTGACTTATTTTAGAGGTGTTAAGCTTCTATGTGCCTACTTTCCGAGTTGATGTGGATTAATTCTAGAGAATCCTATTCTCAGAACACAAAAGAAATGGAATTGTTTTAATATGAAGTAAAAGGTCAAACGTATGTTGGGGTGAACTCTTAGAAAATGGGTACAAGTAGTCAAAAGTGAAATTAGTCAGTAATTTATTAATAGAATAAGTATTGTTTGAAAACTTTTAACTGTAAAAGTTTTGTAAAATGATTTGAATAATTTGGACAAAACGTGATCTGGTAAGTCATAGCCAAGCTAGACTTGATCAATATTATTTTTTGACCCGTTAGCCAACTCTACGAGTCTGTTCCATATGAGTTTCTGAGAGGAAATATTGTTGTTGAGCCCACTTGATCGTGTTTTGACAGTCGTACGTGTTTCTCTGGCGGTGGCAAGAGCTTAGGTCTCTCATTGACTAAGATACGCAATGGTGATACAGTAAGGAAGAAGCAAAGGCGATTATATGCTCGATAATTCTGATTTACAGGTACAATGTTCATCACCAGTAATTACATCTGTTTATTGGGTGTGCTATGCTTTGTTCGGTTGGCGTTTTTTGATGTCTTGCGCAAGTTTATGATAGTTTCTGTAATTGCCCGCACTTTATCGATATGAAAGATTAAATACAACAGTATGTTTGTTGAGACCTAGGCATAGGACTTTTAGATAGATAATACCAAGAACAATTCTTTGAAAGGTACGACCTATATAATCGTTATTGTGTTTATGTTTTGTGTTTTTACCCAGTTGTTGTCGTCTATAATGGTACTGTTAAGAAGGAAGTTGTTCACTCTTTTAGTCAATTAGTAATTTCTGACTCTTCTAGTCACTTTTATTCGTTTAGGCTAACAGCGTTATTATTGACTAGCTGTGTTCTACATCCCCCCCCCCCCCCCCCCCCCTTTGTTCGGGCGCGTCGTTTTTTTCTTATGCATTGTTGCTTGTGGTATATTTGTAGTGTTGTTGTCTATATCAAACAGAAAGTAATTTAAGTGTTCATATGCACCTCATGACTTTGAAAGTTCTTATACTTGATATTATTAATTATATGTATTCGAATTGATAAAGGTGTGGCAAGTGTGGGTGGTTGGGTGACGGGTCACGGATCAAAATAGGTTCTGGTTATAAATTGTCATTTTTAGTTAATGGATAACTCGGATCATACACTGGTTCAGGGTCAAGGTGTTCAGCAGTACGGGAAAACACATTCTTTTGATTGCTTTTGTTTTTAGATACTAAAGCCATTGTTATCAGATACATATTGATGATGGGTAATGTTTTGCTTGATGGCATATGATTGCAGTGAATCGATTGGTGTATGATTCTACGATACTCGTGTTGGATTAATGCAATCGCTGGACTAGAACTGATGCATGTTGTATGAATATATTTTCTAGTCTTGCTTACTTTAATAGAGAGTATACAGAACCCATGGGAAGTAAATAATTTTTCTTTTTATTTCTTGCGAGTAAGAGTTCAGTGAGTGAAGCTTCAACTAGCAGCTTGCTGCCCTAAGGTACTGATGTTGTGAAAAATTATTGCATGTCTTTTTGGATAGGTTTAATATCTAAGTAGCGGAAAGGTTGTAGCTGCTTGTTATAGTGTTGCTTGTCAAACTTATTTTGGTATTAAAAGAAGTTAGTCACTACTGTTTGGGAACAAGAATGATTTGTGCTGCAGATCTCAGAGTATACTTTAATGCTGCATTACTGCGAAGAGCTAATGCTGCCAGAGTAGTAATCTCGTATGTTAATGCTGCTATTGATACTACTGCTATTGGGTTTAAAAGAAGTTAGTGCTGCCAAGTATATATTTGTGCTGTCAAAGTGTTATATAAATACTATACTCATCTAGTAACTTTAACACTTGCATTAGAACATGAATTCATTTAAGTCCTAGTTGCATTTTTACCTTGACTGCTTGCACATTAGGTTTAGGTCCTGGTTGCAAAAAAAATATAATTCCTTTTTAGAAAATTTTCTTTTATCATTTTAGAGGTTTAGAAACTAAGTTTGTATTTTTAGGGTTTAATTTTGACTTAGTTGATAATTTAGTGTCTTTTTAGGATTTTCGTATTTGATTTTTGTGCTTAGTTGTTAATTTAGAATACATAATTTGCTTTTCCCATAGTTTTAGGATCCATAATCAATCAAAATCTTAGTTAATTCAAGCATTGGTATCAAACGTCACTCGACCGTCCATTCACGCCTCGTTGGGAAAATGACCCGGGAATTCAGCTTCCCGGTTATACTACAATTGTGAATTTTGATACTTATTATATATTTATAAGTATTATATATTTATTTATATATATTTAAAAGGATTAATTTATCATTTATCTGGTATTTTTCAAACTTCAAAGTTTCAGTGTGTCAAGAAAGAAGAAATCATATTGTTTTTTGGCTGGTTGTTTCAAAAACATATACGATAAAAAAAAATAGGCATCACACACATAGACTGGTGACCATGATTGCATTGATCGGTGTTTGCTTGTTAGGTGTTAGTGTAAGATGTTGTATTATGTGTGGTTAGGATATGGATAGTTGCGTAGTTAGTAAGTTTCCCTTCTATCTATCGCCTGCGGATACCCCGGATACTTGTTATTGCTACTATTATGATTGTTGGGTTTGTTCGTTTGCTCAATATTTCGTTCGGATTTCTAACTCTAAGTTTAGCATCCCTTGCTCGTACCATGTTAGTACGGATGTCTTATTTTTCCTATTCGGCGTCTTGATGTATATTGTTGTTCGGATCTGTTTCTTTGGATATTAGTGCGTTTAATTGGTTCTTTCGTTGCATTGATTACTCGTATGAGTATCAAAAATTTCTTTTAAGCACTAATTGTTCCTAACATATTAGTGCGGATCATTACTCCGTTCTTTATATATCCTTTGGTTTTTGTAACATGTTGCGGCATGTTAGTACCGACGTTTTTCTATGGTTTTTCTTTTGATCGTGAGTACGGATGAGTCTTCATGTTCTTCCCTTTTGGTTCGTAATGTCTTTGTATGAATTTCTCTTGTGCGTGTTCGCCTCACTGTTATTCTGACTATATGGTTCCCGGTACTTTCTTTCGCTTTCAAACAATAAAATTATGTTAGAGTCTTTACGGTATTTTACAATCCCTTTTGGTATTACGATGTACTTTATTTGAGTAACATATTTTATATTGATGTCGAATTATAAAAACCCTTTTGAAGTATATCTTGATGGTGTTTGGGGAAAACTATTTTTGAAATGATTTTTATGAATATGTTATGACATCGCTTTTATGTGAATGTCTCTTTATTTTTATGAAAACTATGTTTACAATGATTTTTATAAAACGATGTGATACAAGTTGACTGTCAATACCATGTTTAAAATGATCTTTGTGAATAAAATATGTTTAAAATGATCTTTACAAATAACATACGAAACTATTTTTTTATGGTTAATAAATTTTATTTTCTATTATGAAAAGTAGGTTTAAAATGATTCATAGTGATAAGATGCGATACACCGTTGGATAACTATCTCTAAATTTTTATGACAACCATGAATAAAATGATTTTTATAAGGATTATATTTAAGACGATTTTTTTATATTTAAAATGATTTTTATAATTAAAACGACTTTCTTTATTATTTTAAATTGATTTTTATAAAAACATTATTTAGTTGGTTCTTTCGAGTAAAGTCAGTTATTGGTATAAGAATCCTATCTTTTCATTTATCAATCTTGATACGTATTGTTATTCGTTATGTGTTCCTTTTGTCGTGGTACGCTTGTTGATTCGTTCGTTTGCGTTTTCTATCGATACATATATTATATCCTTTCTTTTAAGGATTCTTATGACATTTGATCTGCATCTATTTGCATATGTGAAATCCCTTAGATGTTTTCTAGCCTTTGATTCGATATTCGGTTGCTACCTTATTCGGTAGTTCGTAACCCTTAGGATTCGTTTGATATACATTTTATTCGACCAAGTCACTCTCCGTGGGGAGCACCTGTGTTGTTTAAGAAGAAGGACGGCTCATTTCAAATGTGCATAGACTATCGAGAGTTGGGCTAGCTGACCACCAAGAATCTCCCTAGGATCGACGACTTATTCGACTAGTTGCAAGGTTCGCGTTATTTTTCTAAGATAGATCTTTGTTTCGCTTATCGTCAATTAATAGTGCACGAAGCAGATATTCCAAAGACTGCATCTAGGACGTGGTATGAACACTTTGAGTTTACGGTTATGCTTTTTGGGTTAACCAACGCACCAGCGGTTTTCATGGACTTAATGAATCAGGTGTGCAAGTCGTATTTAGACAAGTTTGTCATTGTGTTTATTGATGATATCTTGATCTACTCGAAGTCTAAAGAGGATCACTAGGTACGCTTAAAGTTAGTTATCTGGCTAGAAGAAGTACCTTTTCTCAGACATGTAGTTAACAACAATGATATTCACGTGGACTCTAGTAAGATAGAAGCAATGAAGAATTGGAAAGTACCTAAGACGCTATCTGAGATATGATCATTTCTAGGATTGGCAGGTTACTATCGGTGTTCATCGTGAATTTTTCTAAGATTTCTAAACCCCTTACTTTACTGACACAGAAGGAACAGAAATACGAGTGAGGCATGGATCAAGAGGAATATTTTTAGACATTGAAGGACAATTTATGTAATGCACCAATATTGTCATTGCTGATGGATCAGAATATTTTGTAGTTTACTGCGACACGTCAAACCAAGGACTTGGATATGTATTGATGCAAAGAGGCAAGGTAATTGCATATGCATCACGGAAATAAATATTCATGAGAAGAATTCATACTTTTACACTATTTCAAACATGGGTGTAGTGGTCTTGCTTTTAGACCTGGAGAGCATTACTTTTACGGGACGATAAGTTTTATCTACATGGATCATAAGAAGTTTTACTGCCATTATTTATCAAAAGGAGTTAAAATATGCGCAACGGAGATGGATTGAGATGTTTATTTTCTATACGTGAGATTTGTTACCATCGGGAAGGCGAATGTAGTGAACTGATGCGTTCTAGAAGGAAAGAGTAAAACCAAGAAGAGGAAGAGCAATGTCCATGACTATTAGTCAAGCGTTAGTTTGGGTGACTTTTCCATGACGGATTGTAGGTGTCACCAAGATTGTTTTGCTCGGGCTTGAAGGTATACCACTTACCTCCCGCTTCATCAGTACGCAAGGATGCGTATTCAACAAAGGATTGTTCGGGGTCTTCCATGCAATACTGAGTGTTGTGAGGACCACTGCAGATCTTACATGAGGTAGTGATTTTGTTCACTTTAGTAGGTTATGTCGGAGTAAGATAAGCTTCCATCAAGCGTTGAACTTGATTTTCGAGCTCGATTAGACGGCGGTTAGATGTACTCGGGACATCTTGAGGCAAAGCGATTGCCTTGACCGGCTTAGCGAAATCCCTTCGGGTTTGTTTCAACAACATGAGATACCTGAGTGGAAATGGGATAAAAACACCATGGATTTTATCACTAAGTTGTCGAGGTCAAGTAGTGGGCATGATACAATTTGGGTAATAGTCGATAGACTGACTAAGTCAACCCATTTTCTAGCTATACAAAAAGATTACAAGATGAGAAGTTGGCAAGGATTTATGTTAATGAGATAGTAGCAAGGCATGGAGTTCCGGTGTCGATCATCTCAGATTGTGATGGAAGATTTACTTTGCGGTTTTGGCAGTTGTTGCAAAAGGCATTGGGAACACGTTTAGATATGAGTACGCCTTATCATCCTCAAACAGATGGACAAAGTGAGCGTACCATTCAAACTTTAGAGGATATGCTAAGAGCGTGTGGGATTGATTTTGGTAGTAGTTGGGATACTCATTTACCTTTAGCTAAGTTTTTCTAAACCATAGTTATCACTCGAATATACGATGTGCTCCATTTGGGGCATTATATGGAAGGAGATGCAGGTCGCCTGTTCTTTGGGCTAAAATTGGAGAAAGTCGGTTAATTGGACCAGAGTTGGTATAAGAGACAACTGATAAGGGTGGCATTGATTAAGGAAAGGCTTAAAGGGACTAGAGATCGCCAAAAGAGTTATGCCGATAATAGAAGTAAGCCTTTGGAATTTGAAGTTGGTGATCAAGTATTACTAAAAGTGTCACTTTGGAAAGGTCTAGTGCATTTCGGGAAGAAAGGAAAGTTAGCACCTAGGTAGAGATCCTTGAAAGGATCGGCCCTATAGCTTATTAGTTAAGATTGCCCAAGGAATTGAGTAGTGTGCATGACACCTTCCACGTGTCAAATTTGAAGAAGTGTTTGGCGGATGATAATCTTCATGTGCCATTGGATGAAATCAAGATCGACGAGACTCTTCGTTTTGTTGAGGAACCTGTAGAGATTATGGACCGTGAGGTTAGGAGTTTGAAGCGTAGTAAGATATCACTTGTGAAATTTCGTTGGAATTTAAAGCGTGGCCCCGAGTTCACTTGGGAGCGCGAAGACCATATGAAGTTTAAGTATCCTCAGTTATTTGTTGATCATGCAGTTAAATCGGCTAGTTAAATCTCGAGACGAGATTTTCTCAAGGAGGAGATACTGTGACACCCGTTATTTGAGCAGGTTAGTCATACCTTTAGAATTGGCTAAGTGTCTATACGTGTTATATGTGTGTGTTGTGTGGCTTTATCTGTGTGCATGATTATCATTCTGAGGTGCGTGTTCATCTCATTTTGAATTAGTTTGAGGTATTTTAGAGTATTTCCATTTTTGTTCATGTGTGGTGACAATGGGAATGAGTGGCGTGCTTGCATGCATTGCTACGTCAATATGTGGATAATTATGTGTTGGAATACTATGGAAGGTATATCATAATGGAAGTGAATTAGGCTCGTGAAATATGAGAGTTATTAAGAAACTTTCTAAATATAGAAAGTATTTTTGGAAATGAAAGTTATAAATAGAAAGTTAGTATTTAGTTTTTCATGTAAAAGGTTTACCATTTTTTCCAAGGTTTTTCTACGAAATTAAGGTATTGTAAATATAAGTATAATTAATAATAAAATAAAAAAGTATTTTTTTAACTAAACTAAAGTTGGGTTGGGCTAGGATTTGTAAACCATTATATCTAAGTATAGAAGCCCTAAACCCTAAAATTTAATTAATCCCATTCCTCTCCCCCTTAGTATGAGCCGTCAACACCCCCCCCCCCCCCCTAAGAACAAGGAGAAACAAAATTTTGATCACGAGCTATCCAAGAATTGTGGTGTTATGATCTAGTAATCAAGAGGTAAGGTCTCTAATCTAGCTTAAATCCTTTTCAAATCATGTAACAATAACATAGGTGGTTCATAAGGTTTTAAACTGCGGAAATTAACGCTGTGTTATATCATGCTAGTGCGTTTAGGGTTTAATTAGGATCATATTGGTGTAAACGGTTAGGCTTAGATCGCGTTAATTTGTGAATTTGAAGTTTGGCAAATTTTAGGGTTGTATTCAACTGATGAGATTCTACATATGAGTAACTGTGTTTTAGGTGTTTCAGTTCCTATATTGTAGTTCAGAAAGAGCTACTTTTCGAAAATGGTCCCATCCTCGAACGATTTTGAGTTTTAGAAGTTAGTTAAATGTTAGCCACAAGAAAAGTTGTCAAACCAGTAAATACGGGTCAGATTTAGGTCAGAATTAGAGAGGTAAAACCCCTACTTAAGATTCGAATTAAGGTTAGCCAAAACCCATAAGTCAATTTCTATATGTCTATTAACTTCCCCGTGAAAATTAGCCTCTAATTAGTTGCCTAAGTATGGTTAGCAAGGTCAAACATTTTAGTGCGCGTTCAGGTCCGTATATGGGTACTTTTGAATTAGGAATTTATTTGAGGTACTTGTACATGTGATATGTTTTTGGGGCAAATAAGGTAGTTATTAAACACCTAAATTAATATAGGTGATTTATGTGAGAATTTATTGGGTTCAATAGGTAAGGGTTGGAAGTGAGATAACTGACACTAAAATTCTGCGTTTTCGGGTAAAATATAGATCATTAGAATTATGAGTAAATGAAGTGGTTAAAGTTGGGCATGGTGTCGGGGTGAACCATGAGGATAATTAAACACCTTATACATCCATTATATGATTGTTACATGGA
Source organism: Tanacetum coccineum (assembly GCA_026074375.1). Classification (NCBI taxonomy): domain Eukaryota; kingdom Viridiplantae; phylum Streptophyta; class Magnoliopsida; order Asterales; family Asteraceae; genus Tanacetum; species Tanacetum coccineum. Next base: position 21,114 of record BQNB010103765.1, read on the forward strand.
CTTAAGCATTTGGCTTAGTCGCGTGTAACACGTTTATATTCTATTGTGTAGCTTTGTGTAAGATATTTGGAAGCTGCTTGAGCATCAGGTGAGTTTCATAGTCCCTCTTTTCACATCGCTTTTAAATTGGGATGGAAATGATGCAAATGGATTTGAAATGTTCTAATTACTATGATTATGTGTCTTTATTTTGAAAATGTATGGACTTTACTTGGCTATTGTATGTTACATGTTAAATGCTTATGTGTATTTGGGTCGGGGGTAACGTTCCTACCCATTTGTTGTGATATCAGGATCGAGGGTAACGTTCCTACCCATTTGTTGTGATATCGGGATCGAGGGTAACGTTCCTACCTATTTGTTGTGATATCGGGATCGAGGGTAACGTTCCTACCCATTTGTTATGATATTGGATCGGGGGTAACGTTCCTACCCATGTGAAGTGATGGTTTTAATGGATCGGGGGTAACGTTCCTACCCAAGTGTTGATACTTGTTGGATCGAGGGACACGTTCTGTTCCCATGCTCGTTATGGTTACATTTGCATGTTAGCTTATATGATAGTACAGTAATTGTCCTGCCATGTTTGCATTAATCACATTAATTATTTATAAGCTTTGATTTTCGTGTCTTAAACCTATGACTCTCACCAACCTTTGTGTTGACATTTTAAGCATCATTTTTAGGTAATCATCTTGAGGATGTTGAATTTAGGAAGAGTGGCTAGTGAGACCGTAGGCTTGCATGCGGAGTCTCCTAGAGATTTTAATTATGTCATTGAGTGGTTTGATACTTGGATGTTTGTTTATTTTGTTTAGACTTTTAGATTATGTTTCCTTGTGGTATGGCTTTGCTATCGTAATGCAAGACTCCTTTATCTTGTGTTGGGTATTGTCATGACACATAGTGTCCCATTTGATTATCCTTTTCCTTTAGTTCTCTCTATTATTGACACCATTGTGTTGTGATGATATCTATGATGTTACGCCTCGTGTTTCCGCCTAGACGGGGTATGACAACTGCTGCAACCAGATCAGATAATTCTGTTGACTCTACTAAAAATGTTATCAACACCAAATATATTGGCACCAAAAATATGATTACGACTGTTCTCCTATACATGAGGTCTTCCGCAGAATGTACTCGGATAGTTTTAGTGAGTTCACGGCTAGGATGGCTTAATGGCTGGAAAAAAGTCATGCGGGCATTCAGACGCATTTTACAACACACATTCTTGCTTATAAACTAAACATGGAGAATCTACCGAGAAAAATATCAGGGGAGTTTCTCATTCTAATTCTTTTAATTCCCTTTTTTAAATGTTTTCTCTATACAACGAGGACGTTGTATAATTCAAGTGGGGGTGGGAATTAGAATGATACTTGTCCTATTTTTCACATTAAAATGCTTAAATTATGCTCAGATTTAAAAAAATTCTAGGCATACTTTTGTGAAATTACTTGTTACATAACATGCACACAATAACCCTTATTAGATATTGTGAGGATTTAGCCTTATCCGTTTCTAAATGTTTACCCAAATTCCACCAAATAAGAGTGTGTCTGGGTGATATGTTTTCTATGACTTTAGAACTTGGCTTGGTATATCTATTCGAGACCACAATAATGAGTACTATGGATTTAGATGGAGTAACTTGTTTAAATTGGTAAATTTTTAAGATTACACCCAAAAAGCCTATACATGTTGTTTTATTAACTAACTACACTAGTTAGTTAACCCCCGTATAAACCCTTTGTTTACTCTCATTTTAAGAGTAAGATACTCCTAGAAAAACCCGTAGAGCCAATCCTTTAGGAATAACACCAACTATTTATTTCGTTACGCCTTTACACCTTAGCCTATCCTGTTAGATTAAGTCCATTTACAATTGCTAGTTGCTTAAAGTGTAAAGTATGTATTTCCCGAGTTTTGTGTCATTTTCTATCTTTGGCACGGTTGAAAAGAAATGTGCATATTGCAAATGGGAATGTATAAAGTAATCAAAACTCGTGTATTTTTACTACCATCACAATTATTGGTACGTCCGAAGAACGAAGAATTATCAAAGGAATTATCCGGAGCTATTATGATCGTGAAGATGGTGAAATTACATCGAGATTCGTAGTTAGTATAGTGTTCCGAAAAAAAATCAAAAAAATCCGAAAAATCGCAACAAAAAAAGAGGAGGAAAGTTTCAAGATGATCGTTTCGCAAAGCCAAAACCAAAAGAATTATTTGAAGGATCGATTATTCATTAATACGTCTTATAAATCAACGATGTAACGTTTTGTATAAAGTGGTAGATATCGCCAATTATCTTCTAAAAGTATGTAAAGTATGGGATGTAAGGGAAGTTGACTGTTACGGGAACGCCAACTTAGGTTGTTGTTTTTTATTAATGATCAATACGTTTATAAATAGTAGTGTCTTTATCATGGTAACGGTCGGGAAAAGTGTATAGCAACTTGTATCTTAGACTTAATCTATTTGTTTTGTAACTTTTATTTAACAACAATTTAATTCCCTTTCCTAATAATTAACCTTGGGTTTTACTCGAACAAGGATGTGTACGAACATGCATGTTTATTCTGTCGTTACGGCCATGTATGTGTGATTAAGTTGCCTTGTTGGTGTATTACTTTTGGTGAAAGTTAGAAGATCCATACCCTATATCATTCTTCATCCTAACCCTTGGTTAAACTCGAATGTGGATGTGATCAAATATACATGTCTATTTCGTCGTTACGGCTATGTATGTGTGATTCAGCTGCCTTGTTGGTGTGGTACTTTTAGTGAAAGATTGTAGAATGATCAACCCTAAGCCTTATAATAAAAACCCATTTTACCTTTA
>BQNB010103766.1:1871-23964 GCA_026074375.1 Tanacetum coccineum
AATAAGAATAATGAATTCAAGTAGTAGAAACTTAAACTAGCAGTAGTAATAATGACTTAGCAGTAGTGAAAATCAAAACCTTCCCCTTAAGTGGTGCATGTAACATATCCAAATGGTTAAACACTTTATAATATTCTTCCCCTAAAACCAATATGTTAACCATCTCTTGACCAAAAGTATTAGAATCAACCATAAGAAATGTACGAATAACTAACCAACAGTAGTAACGAATACCATGTAGTACCATCCATGACGAGCATCACTAATCTTCCATATTAGGTTTGAAAAATGACTAACAGTAGTAATCGATACCAAGCAGTAGTAACAATGAAGAAAAGCACTAATGGTTGAGCAGTAATAAAAAATACCTTAATAGTATTAACTTTTGTCAAGCAGCAGTAACCATGTTTGAAGCAGTAGTAACTCCCAATCAAGATAAACATGATAACCACTTTAATAAAAACCTTCCAATCATCATCAAAGTTCAAACAACAAGTGTAACAATACCTTAGATCCTGATCTTGGAAATCAAAACCATATGTTGTCTGATATCGGACAAAACTATCATTCCTCCTTTTTCACACTTGTCCGAGAACGATCAAAAACTCACCAAACCAAGTCGTCTTCTTATTTGTCCTTAACCTTAAATGACATCAACCTTTTGCTGATTTACTTCAAACAAATTACCAAAGTTGAAACCGTGAACTTCAAGAACTTTGAGACAGTCTTGATAAATGTTTCAAGTCTTGTTTTTCAAAATCGTAAAAACAACCTGATGTCGTGTCTTCTTCGTTGATAACCCAATCAAGAAACGAACAACACCAGTAACCTGTTCCAGCGCAAGCTCCAGCAAATCCCAACATGTGTTATTCCTTTTGAAGCTAAAACCAAAACCATAAAGAAACCTTTAGCTTAACTAAACTGCCCGTTAAACCTAGCAGCAGTAACTGCCTCTAGCAGCACTAACTTGCATTGACAGCACTAACATCATTTGACAGCATTAACGAACATTGGCAGCATTAACCTAAACTGGCAGCATTAAGTTTCCTTTGGCAGCACAAAGTAGACATCAATACCATGCCAACATTCATAAGTCATGTGGCTTAGCAGCACTAATGTAACACACAAACACGAAGCTAGTAGCATTAAGATCACACACATCCAACAGCAGCATTAGTAATCATAAACCAGGACGAGTGTACATTAAATCCAAGACCACCACCATGACAATATTATAATCACAATCATGCGTCCAATTCATCTATAATTAGGGTTTCAGGTCATGAATAATCACCAAACAACAAACACCAGGATTAATTCCAAAGGTACGTGTAGCAAACCACGCAATAAAGATCCTTCAACATAACTAATGTTAGTGAAACCCTAACAATTTGTAACAACAGATTGTAAAGACGATCAAACCTTGTAGAATCATATCAAAGAATGAAACCCTAGATAGGATAACTTGTAACTTAACAGCCCACATATAAACCTGAAAGAAAATCGATTTGCCAAACCCTAAACAAGGATGGGATCGAATTTGTGAAAAGGATTTAAGGTTATACCAATTGTGGAGAATCATTTAAGCTCCTAGGATCGAAAATAACAAAGTATGTAGATGCACAACGGAATATAAATAACAATTGTTGCCTATCTATTGACAGTGGATGCTCAAGGCACATGACAGGGAACATGTCCTATCTTACTGACTTTGAAGAATTTAATGGAGGATATGTTGCCTTTAGAGGTAATCCCAAAGGAGGGAAAATCACAAGCAGAGGTACAATCAAAACTGATAACTTAGATTTTGAGAATGTGTATTTTGTAAGAGAGTTAAAGTTTAACCTCTTTAGTGTCTCACAAATGTGTGACAAAAAGAATAGTGTTCTCTTTAATGACACTGAATGTATTATTTTATCTCCAAACTTTAAGTTAACTGATGAAAGTCATGTTTTACTTTAAGTTCCTAGAAAGAACAATATGTATAGTGTTGATTTAAAGAATATTGTTCCTAAAGGAGATTTAACTTGTCTCTTTACAAAAGCCACATCTGATGAATCTAAACTTTGGCATAGGAGGCTTGGACACATAAATTTTAAAACTATGAATAATCTGGTTAAGGGAAATCTTGTAAGAGGTTTACCTTCAAAACTTTTTGAAATTAATCAAACCCGTGTTGCTTGTCAAAAGGGAAAGCAACATAGAGCTTCTTGTAAGTCCAAAATAGCAAGTTCAATCAACCAACCTTTACATATGTTGCACATGGATTTGTTTGGTCCAACATTTGTAAAAAGCTTAATGAAAAAGATGTATTGCTTAGTTGTCACAAATGATTACAGTAGGTTTAGTTGGGTTTTCTTTCTAGCTACTAAGGATGAGACTAGTGACATTCTTAAGTCCTTTATAGCTAGAGTAGAAAATCTAATAGATCAAATGGTTAAGGTAATTAGGTGTGACAATGGAACTGAGTTCAAGAATAAGGAGATGAATCAGTTTTGTGAGACAAAAGGTATTAAGAGAGAATTTAGTGTAGCTAGAACTCCTTAACAAAATGGAGTAGCTGAAAGGAAAAATAGAACACTAATTGAGGCTGCTAGGACAATGCTAGCTGATTCTAAGCTACCTACTACTTTTTAGGCTACAACAGTTAATACTGCTTGCTATGTGCAAAATAGGGCATTAGTAACTAAGCCTCATAACATGACCCCTTATGAACTTTTTCTTGGTATAAAACCAGCTTTAGGCTTTATGAGACCATTTGGATGTCCTGTTATAATTCTCAATACCATATATCACTTAGGCAAGTTTGATGGTAAGGCTGATGAAAGATTCTTTGTTGGGTACTCAATCAATAGTAAAGTAGTTAGAGTATTCAACAGTAGAACTAGGATAGTTGAAGAGAACTTGCATGTCCAATTTAGTGAGAATACACCTAATATTGCAGGAAATAGACCAGATTGGCTTTTTGATATTGATGCACTAACAAAGTCAATGAATTATAAGCCAGTTGTTGCAGGAAATCAGTTTAATGGTAATGCAAGTATAAAAGCATGTGATGATGCAGATAAAATGGAGACAGTACCTGGCAAAGATTACATTCTGCTACCATTATGTCCTGCTGATCTACCATTCTCTCAAACTTTAATGAGTTCTCCTGATGTTGGATTCAAACCTTCAAGAGATAATGAAAAGAAGGTTACTGAAGAAAAAGAAGGTGGTGATTCAAGTAATGATCAAGATAAAGAGGATGATAATATTAACAACACTAACAATGTTAATACTGCTAGTGATGGAAACAACACTAACAATGTTAATGCTGTTAGTTCAACTGTTAATGTTGTTGGCATAGAACTTAATGTTGTAGGTGCAAAAACAAGCATTGAACTTCCAGATGATCCAAATATGCCTGAATTGGAAGATATTGTTTATTCAGATGATAATGAAAATCTGGTGTTTAACCTGTTTTCCAAACGACGTTCTAGATTCGACTCATTTTTCGTAAAACGACCATAAATCCCTAATCCGAAATCGATAAAAAAAACATCCAATTTGTCACATGAAGCTTAGAACTATATATATCCAACCATCTAGTTAAATAACAAGTTCCAGACAAAAAATTATTAGAAACAACCATGTTTAGCTACTGACCTAAATCTGCCCCTACAAACTACTTTTAAATCCCATCAAAACACATCCTAATCATTATTTATCCACATGCAATGCCATAATATTTTGTCACACATCCTCATGACCATCAATAAACATGCATTTCCAGAATTTAGACATTTAATTGCATGGATCAAAATCAAAAAGAAAATCAAAGAATAAGAATTAACCTTACTAGAAAATGGTTTAGGCAAGACAAACAAAACACAAAAACTCCTTTCTTGTTGGGGCTGAGTTCGACCCAAAGAACACTCACAATCCTTAACTCACAAAGCTACAATACACCCAAAGTAACAATACTCCAAATTTATACCAAGCCTTAACCAAAACCTTATAAAAATCTGACATTATAAAAATCTGACAGCAACTGTGATTTCCCCAGATCAGATATTATACTTTTTGGGACACGAAAGTGACGAAAATAACCTTATAAAAATCTGACAGCAACTATGATTTCCCCAAAAAGCTTAATTTTTAGTAACAATTTTTGTAGTTTCAATTTGTCGTAAAAACTTCGTTTTTAGGAGTTACTGGACGATCTACCTACCGAAACGTTTATAAGAGCGAGGCCTATCATATTTAACACCCAAAATTTGTTTTCACACTTTTACGATACCCAAAACGCGTTGCGTAATTTTCTGCAATAAATAGTCTATCTCGAAACTCTACCAAACGCTACCTTCATTTCACCAAAACTTCACAACGCGCCTAAACTAACCTATCTCTGTCATCTAAGCATTACCAATTATTCACATTCACCCCACAACCTATTATAGCACATGATCTAGGGGATTCTATGACAAGCGATTTAAATATAAAATAAACACATAAAAATAATATAGAGAAAGGTTTTAAAACGCTTACAAATAACAAGTACATGCGAAAAATCAAGATACGGGTCCTTCTTGTTTCCCTTTTCTTAGCCGAACCAAGCCAAACCCCAAACCATTAAACCTATAGCTTTTTGATTACATGAATATTCAATTAAACACTTCTCTTTAAATCCTTTTTAGCTTTGATTTTTCACATAAACCCAAAGAAAACTAATAAGATCAAAATTCTATTTAATTCTTTTGCATGGTGGTCTTACTTGTAGAGATGATTGTAAAATAGTTTTAGAGATGTTTAGGAGTAAATAGCAAAAATCTTTATGGCGGTGCTATGGTTGCATTATTTAGTTAAGTTAAAGTGAAGTTAAATTTTTAAATAAAAAAGTTAGGTGAAAAGCGTATTATTTTAACAAGAGCTCGGCTATGACGCGGGAAACATCGGAATTTATAAAAATAAAGGTAAAAGAAGTTTCAAGCTCTCGGGGCGTTTAATAGAATGATAAATCACTTATAATACTTAAAAGGATAGAATTTTAAACACGACACGTGAATATAACTAGAACGGAGATTTTCACTAAGTCCGGTAGAGAGGCGAAACACAAAATTTCATGGGAAATCACAAGTATGACTTGAATGGGAAACACGAGGAGCCTTAGCGCGCAAAAAATAAGGAAAGAAAGTTATAGTTTAGGTTTTTGAAAAATGACCTAGTTCTCTATAACTTATGGCTCTGAATACCAATCTTTAACACCCCCAATTTAACACGTAGTGGGACCAATAATTGGGTGTTAATTCATAGCACAAAATCATAAGTAAATAAACAACGACTCGAAAGAGACGTTTAAAACATTGTTCCATTCTTGAAATCAGAGTACATAGTTGTCCACAAGATCATCACTATAAAATAACATAAGTTTTAAAAGACATCAACATAAAGGTTTTGAAGAATGGAACAAAGACAAGTTTATGAAAACTTTTGCGCAATACTCCTCGTCCATGCCAAGTCATTATCCTTAATTACCTAAGATAAAACATGCTAAAAAGTCAACGAAAAACGTTGAGTGAATTCATAGAGTTTATATGAATAAAATTTAGAACACAAGCATTATTAGTTATCATCAGATAACTTGTTGTACACCAAGCTACTAGTAAACATTGCATTGAGCTCGTGACACCGATCCCATCGACTAATAAAGATCATTAGATTCTATTTCTATATAATAATAATATTGCCCCCAGGTCAGGTATCTTTGCCTCATACCTATTTACATCTCGATACAATATGTCCGTACATTGGGTGTTCCCGCAATGGATGCATCCCCAAACACCGAACCGGGTTGTCAAGCCCATAGATCTATTAATTGTAACAGCGGCTACCCATCATAGGTAGTTGACGGTTCACGAAATTGGGGTCTTTTGGCAAATGCTACTCATGCAATCAAGATATATATATTCGGGTCCAGCATACCGAAAAACAACTTGTGTTCAATTTGTAAAAACTAGCATGTATCTCCCTCGCGGGGTTTATAAAAACATTTAAAGTTTATAAAGGCGAGGCTATGAACTCACCGTAAGGGCTAATAGATCAGAAGTAAGACGAATCTTCGGTCGAGCGAGAAATACGCCTAAGCACCACCTAAAAGACGTGACGCGACTTAGTACGATAAAAAGAAACAATACGTAAAAATAGAACATGTGATCACGAGATATGTTCCCAAGATATGTATGGCATTGCACAACGACTTAGCTCTAGTATTTTTATCCTTAAATTGACATTCAACCTGAGATTATACATAATTAAACATCCCCTAAGTCTCGCTTATTAGCTTCAATTTTATTAATGTGCACGCTTAATCTTTTTATTTCAAAACTAGGTGTTGGATTCTAAATTCTGTTTTTACCTAATTTCCTAGACCCATATCTCCTAGCTCATAAATGTTCTCAACTTGAGGTTTCCACTATTGGAAAGCCCTTTGAGTCTAGTTTCCAGAATGTTAAACCACACTCTCTAATTGTTTACCAATTTTAGAAAAAGCCATTTTAGTACATGACTACCAAAACCAGAATTATTACAAAACTAAAACCCCTTACGGAAACGGCTATGAATTCTAAACAGTGATAGCTATTAAAGTGAATCCTTTTAAAGGTGTTAGCCTAAGGTGTCTAATACTGATCCGTGTTTTTAAACCCAACATTTTAGATCAAAAATCAGGTGTTTAACCTGTTTTCCAAACGGCGTTCCAGATTCGACTCGTTTTTGTAAAACGGCCATAAATCATAATCGAAAATCGATAAAAAACTATCCATTCGTAACATTGAAGCTAGTACTTATCTATCCAAACCCATGTATTTATATAACAAAGCTCCAGACAAAAAAATTATTAAAACAGCTGTTTAGCTACTGACCTTAAATTGCCCACTTACAAACTACTTTTTAATCCCATCAAAACACATCCTAATCATTATTTATCCACATGCAATGCCATAATATTTTGTCACACATCCTCATGACCATCAATAAACATACATTTCTAGAATTTAGACATTTAATTGTCATGGTACATCAATATTCAAAAATGATAATCATAAGTATAAGAATTACCCTTACAAGAAAATGGTTTAGGCAAGACAACCAAAACACAAGAACTCCTTTCTTGTTGGGGCTGAGTTCAACGACCCATAAAGAAACACTATCCAATCCTTAACTCACAAAGTTACATCACCAAAATTAAACATACTCCAAATTTATACCAAGCCTTAAACCAATAACCTTTCAATAAAACTTCAAGAACTTCTTCAAACTCATAAATATAACCAAGAAATTTACCACACAAACCAACCGCAATTCTTCAACTACATCAACACCAATTTCTTGATATACTAAACCCCTCCACAACTAACACTCAAAATCCAGCCCTAGCTTACAAATACAAGGTTTCTTGTCTTCAATGGTAGTTATATATAGGGAACAAGATTGTGCAAGAGTTATAAGAGATTGCTTTAGAAATTTTTTATGAAATGAGTGTCTTGTGTGCTATAGTGTTTGGCAAGTGAGAGAGCCAAGAGAGGGTGAATAAATTTTTTATCAAGTATTGTGAGTAATGGTTTAGAGCTAGTGGTTTTTGTTAGATGCAAACATGCATTGCATGAATGGTGTGAAGGAGGGGAGAACACTTGGCATAGCAAAGTGGATCCCCTTTGCCACCCCTAACGGGTAGTTTTGAGGCTAACGGGTACTTGCGAAAAATATTCTGAGAGTTAAGGCGAAACCACGAAGCGAAAACGAATAGGACAAAAATAATTCTACATTATTCGGGATACTTTTCTGAAAAAATTAAATTACGTAGGGTTCAAGACAAGTAATAATTCTAAGCATGGTTCGTAAATAATTAAAACGATGATTTTAATAAAACCGACTAAAAGTAATAAAATAAATTCTATAAAATTTAGAAAATAAAAGTAAAGCTCGGGATAAATAGCGACCTTAAATCCGAAATGTTACATGTTGATTTAAAGAATATTGTTCCTAAAGGAGGTCTAACTTGTCTCTTTGCAAAAGCCACATCTGATGAATCTAAACTTTGGCATAGGAGGCTTGGACACATAAATTTCAAAACTATGAATAAACTGGTTAAGGGAAATCTTGTAAGAGGTTTACCTTTAACTCTTTTTGAAAATAATCAAACTGAGTTGCTTGTATACAAGGGTCAAGCACAACATAGAGCTTCTCTGTAAGTCCAAAACAGTAAGTTCAATCAGCTACCTTTAATTGTTGCATCATTTGAATTTGTTTTGGTTCCACATTTTGTAAAAGCTTAAGGAAAAAAGCATGCATTGCTAGTTGTCACAGATGATACAGTTTGTTTTGTTGGGTTTTCTTTCCTACGTACTAGGATTGAGATAGTTGGCTACTTCAAGTCCTTTTAACTAGTGTAGAAAATCTAACTAGATCAAGGTTAAGGTATCTAGGAGGGATAAATGGCAATGAATTCAAGAATAAGGAGATGAATCAGTTTTGTGTGAGTAATGTATTAAGACGAGAATTTAGTGTAGCGTAGAAATCCCTCATCTAAAAATGGAGTAGTAAGAGATAAAAATGTAACAATAATGAGGCTGCTAACGACAAATGTAGCTTTTTTAAGGCTTACTACTACTTTTTGGGCTGAAGAAGTTAATACTATTGCTATGTTGAAAAATAGAGTATTAGTAACCAAGCCTCATTACAAAAGGACCCTTATGAACTTTTTCTTGGTAGAAAATAGCTTTAGGCTTTATGAACCATTATGGTTCCCTGTATTAATTCTCAATACCATAGATCACTTAGGCAAGTTTAATGGTAAGGCTGATGAAGGATTATTTGTTGGGTACTCAATCAATAGTAAAAGCATTTAGAGTATTTAACAGTAGAACTAGGATAGTTAAAGAGAACCTGCATGTCCAGTGCGAGTGAAAAATACACCTAATATTGCAGAAGTGGACCAACATGGCTTTTTTGATATTGATTCATAACAAAGTCATGGAATTATAAGCATTTGTTACAAGAAAATCAGTCTAAGGTTATGCAGGTACAAAATCACCGTGATGATGCGGTAAAGCTTAGTATAGAGCAGTACTGGCAAAGATTTACATTCTGTACATTGTGGACTGCTGATCCACCATTCTTCATCATTACAAAGGAGTTCTCCTGATGTGGATTCACCTTCAGGAGATGATTGAAAAGAAGGTTATGAAGAACCAAGAAAGAAGGTGGGTGGATCAAGAAGATAGTGAATTCAAATGATCAAGAGAAGGAAAATAGTGATAATAGCACTAACAATGTTATGGCTGCTAGCACAAATGAGTTAATGTGTTGTTGCAAATACAAGTCTCTCAATTGAACTTCTAGATGGTATTAAAATATGCCTGATTGGAAGATATTGTCTATTTAGATGATGAAAAGAGTTGGTGCAGAGCGCTGAATGAACAATTTGGATGATTTATGCCTATTAGGTCCTATTCCAACTACTAAGGAGAATACAAGAATCATCAGTTGAAACATACTTATTGAAGACTTGAATTCAACACCTCAAACAAGAAGAATGACAAAGAATTTGGAAGAACATGGTTTGTTTAGTTTAGTTTAGCAAATAACAAACCATAAAGACTTTCAAAGCTGCTTGTTTGCTTGCTTTTTATCACAAGAAGAATCTAAAAAGGTAATTTATGCATTGAAGGATCCAAGCTGAATAGAGGCTATGCAGGAAGAGCTTCTACAATTTAAGTTACAATAAGTTTAGACTTTGGTGGAATTACCTAATGGAAAAAGGGCTATAGGTACTAAATGGGTCTTCAGGAATAAAAAGGTTGAAAGAGGAATTGTGATTAAAAATAAAGCAAGATTGGTTGCTCAAGGGTACACACAAGAAGAAGGGATTGGCTATGATGAAGTCTTTGCCCCTGTTGCAAGAATTGAAGCAATTAGGCTATTTCTAGCCTATGCCTCATTTAAAGACTTTGTGGTGTACCAGATAGATGTCAAGAGTGCTTTTCTTTATGGTAAGATTAAAGAGGAAGTCTATGTTTGTCAACCATCAGGATTTAAAGATCCAAACTTTCCTGATAGAGTATACAAAGTAGAAAAGGCACTTTATGGACTGCATCAAGCTCCTAGATCATGGTATGAAACCTTGTTAACATATCTGTTAGACAATGGGTTTCAAAGAGGGGAAATTGACAAGACTTTGTTTATCAGAAGGGACAAAGATGATATTCTGTTAGTTCAAGTGTATGTAGATGATATCATTTTTGGCTCTACAAAGAAGTTATTATATAACACCCCGTGTTTTAGGGTCATTGACGTTGTCAATAAATTCACTATGTATTTTTAGTATTGTACGCGTTTGCTTTTAATCGTAATCGTTAAGTTAAATCGCGTAAGCTAAAAATTATCGTTCAATGTAAACGGGCATCAAACAATTAAATGTTTACATCAATCAAGTGTTAAGTGATTATTTTGAGGATAATTATTAACTTTGTTCATATTATTTTTATTGGTTACGTAAAGTGCTTACGTTTTGCGATAAAATACGTTTAGACATTCCCGAAAGCACCAAACCCTATCTACGCTTCAAAAAATACCCACGATTATACCCAATACTAAAAATTAACAAAATATCATCATATATATGTATATGTGGCTGGATATGCAAGGATAGAACCAAAGAAATATCTATTTTGATGACTCTTGCCCTAAATATCAAGGATAACTCTTATCCTAGGGAACCAAGTCTTACACCATTGTAACCACTTGACTAATTTCCCTAGAAATCCTCCTTTGGTTCCTTGAATAAGTCTTGGGGTATATAATGCCTAAACTAGGAAGCAAACACATACACATCTCTCATTTCCAAAGTGTAAACAAAACTATCTCTCCCTTTTCCTCTCTTATAACCCACGGCATCAAACACCCTTTTTACACAATCCATAGCTTGATTTTCTAAGACCATACAAGCACTCATACATCCTTCCTATGATAACCTAAGGTGTTTTCAAGGGTTGGTTAAAGGTTTGCAAGGTTTAAGCAAGTTATTGAAGGATTAGGGTTTTGGCTTGAATTAGGGTTTTCAAGAGTTGCAAGCTAGGGTTTTGTTGCTAAACAAGTGTGTAGATCTTGTTGTTCATCATCATACATCATCATAAGGTTATCTAAAACTCTTTATGTCCTTCATTTATCATTTTATGCATATATTTGTTCTATGTAGTAAAATCACCATTTAGGATACTTTTAAACATGTGAAATGGATTTTTACTTGTGATCATTGTTTTGTGAACTTTTGTACATGTTATATTGATGTTAATATTGTGTTATAATGGAAGTATAAGCCTTGTACACTCTTGGTTTATGTATGAAAAGTTCATGTGTAAACTTGTTAAATTAGGGTTTCTTTAATAAGTTGTGATTAAAAGTAAGATTAGAGAACTTGTCATCTTGGATACATGGACAAAATATGGACTAATGGACTTATTATATGTAATACATAAGCTATAAAGTGTTGTAAAGTATTTGTAACAAGGTGTTGAAGCTTAAAAGTATAAAATCAAGCTTAAAACAAGTTTTTAACACAAACTTCAAAACTTTCTGTTTTGGGACGAAAATGAAAGTGTCTATATTATTTTTTATAAAGATAGTACATCCTATGAGGATTCCAAAATGATAAGAAACTCAGAAAACGGATTAATAACGAAGAAGATACGCTAGTTACGAGTTTACGACGATAAATACTTTTATAAAACTATTTTTATAAAAGTTACTATTCACCACAGAAACTTATATTTGTAAAACTTTAATAAATTGATAAAAAATTTAATTACGAGAACGTGCTCGCAAGAATCGCTAAAAACGGAGCTATAACGAATATGATACGACATTTACGGGTTTTACGTTAATTAAAACGTAAAAATAAGTTATTAGCTGTGATGATGTAACACCCCCATTTTTATATATCTCAGCGGAAGGGTCATTTGGGGTGCTACGTCATAATATAACAACTCAAGCATAGAAAATGACTCGAAAAGAGACGTTTTTAAATACATTCATTCGAAATAAAAGTTTACATCATAGGTCCTAAATTGTTTCATAATTCATACAACATTTTTGCAAATCATCTTCGAATGACTTTTATTTAATGGGCCTTCAAAAATTCAGGTTTCCATAAGCGACAACCAAATTCTTCATCGCCGAATTACCTTCAAGGACCTGAGATAAAACATGCTAAAACGTCAACAATAATGTTGAGTGAATCCATAGAGTTTATATATATAAACAATAAAATTTCTGAACACAAGTATTATTTCTCAATATTCATCAGGATATAACGATGTGGCCAAACAAAGTTATATCGAGGGATTATTTATAAGTCTCATGACATTGAACGTTACCATCTAACTATGTTGGGGTTCCCAACAAGGTATGCCTACTATACACCCTCGCTATGAGTGCATATTATTCTCTATACAACGCATCCGTTGTGTCATATTCCTAACACCTGACGATAGCCAGTCGTCACGGATTGGAGGTGGCAGCCTCCAAATAGTACTATTTCATGTATAAGCGTCTACCATTTCCCAGTAGTTAATAATTCATGATTTTCGCAGGTCTTTTATCTAGCGAGTTAAGCTAACTTATAATAATAATCGAGGCAACTAGCATATAATCTCCCTTGTGTTCTATTTTAAAAACAAGCATGTTATCTCCCTCGCGGGTTTATAAAACAATTAAAGTGTAAAAATGCGAGGCTATGAACTCACTTAGTGATGTCGGAATATTGTCTATTTAGATGATGATAAAGATGTTGGTGCAGAGGCTGACATGAACAATTTAGATGCATTTATGCGTGTCAGTCCTATTCCAACTACAAGAGTAAACAAAGATCATCCAGTTGAACAAATTATTAGAGACTTGAATTCAGCACCTCAAACAAGAAGAATGACAAATAATTTGAAAGAACATGGTTTGTTTAGTTTATTCACAAAGAACAACCAATAAGACTTTCAAAAATGCATGTTATGCTTGCTATTTTATCACAAGAAGAACCCAAAAAGGTAATTCATGCATTGAAGGATCTAAGTTGGATAAAGGCTATGCAGGAAGAGCTTCTACAATTCAAGTTACAAGAAGTTTGGACTTTAGTGGATTTACCAAATAGAAAAAGGGCTATTGGCATAAATGGGTCTTCCAGAATAAAAAGGATGAAAGAGGAATTGTGATTAAAAATAAAGCAAGATTGGTTGCTCAAGGGTACACACAAGAAGAAGGGATTGACTATGATGAAGTCTTTTGCCCCTATTGCAAAGATTGACGAAATTAGGCTATTTTTTAGCCTCTGCCTCATTAAAAGACATAGTGGTGTACCAATGGATTGTCAAAGTGCATTACTTTAAGGTAATATTGAAAGAGGAAGACCTACTATGTTTGTCTACCACCTACGATTTTGAAGATCCAGACTTCCCTGACAGAGTATACAAAGTAGAAAAGGCACTTTATGGACTGCATCAAGCTCCTAGAGCATGGTATGAAACCTTGTCAACATATCTGTTAGACAATGGGTTTCAAAGAGGGAAAATTGACAAGACTTTGTTTATTAGAAGGGACAAAGGTGATATTCTGTTAGTTCAAATGTATGTAGATGATATCATTTTTGGCTCTACAAAAGAACACATTAAGAACTGAGTTGAGAAGATGACGCATAAGAAGTATAGATATGATTTCTATGGGAGAAACTACATTTTTCTTAGGAGTGGCTAGCTTAAAGCAAAAGGAGGATGGGATTTTATCAGCCAAGACAGTAATGTGACTGTGATTTTGAAGAAATTTGGTGTTTACTGGGATGTAAGACAGCACGCCCACTATGGAAACTCAAAAGCCTCTGCTCAAGTATGAAGATGGTGAAGAAGTGGATGTTTATTTTTATAGAATCAATGATTTGGTTCATTGATGTATCTTAACTTCTTCTAGACCTGATAATTATGTTTGAAGTGTGTGCTGTGCAAGATACCAATGTCAACCCAAAAGTTCTCATCTTCATGCTTGTGAAAAGAATTTTAGATACTTACAAGGCAACCTACTAAATTGGGCCTTTGGTACTAAACAAATTCTCCTTTAATTAGATAGCTACACGGAATAAGTTGGGGGATTATGTGGAGGCAAGCATGTGATAGGAAGTACTACAACATGAGGTTGTCAATTCCTTGAAGTAGATTAATTTCATGGCAGTCAAGAAGCAACTGTAGGTTTTCTAATTCCCAAACAGAGACAGAGAATGTAGCTGCTTCAAGTTGTTATGGTCAAGTGCTTTGGATTCCAAAATCAATTGTTAGATTATGGGTAAAACTTTATGTATACAAAGATCTATAATGATAATGAGAGTATTATATGCATAGTTAAGAACCTTATTTTTCATTAAAAAAACAAAGCACATTGAGATTAGACATCACTTTATCAGAGATTCCAATGAAAAGAAGCTAATTCAATTGATCAAGATTCATACTAACAAGAATGTTGAAGATTTGCTTACACAAGCATTTGATGTAAGTAGATTTTAATATCTGACATGCTAGTATTGGCATGCTCATCTCTGAGTCCTTGATAAGGGAAGGAATGTTTGGAATGGAAATGGGAAAAGCTCTAATGATGAAATTAGAGTATGTGCTCAGTAACTAAAAGTTTTTGCTGTTACGTATAATTTAGTGCTCTAGTTATACTTAAAAAAAAAATACGCTGAAAGTTATTTTTTTTTTTGTAATTTAAACTGTTAGTTATACTTACTACTGCTGGTATAACTAATATTGTGAGAATTAAGAGAGTTGGTGAGAATAAAAACAGAAAGAGAGATGTGTGAAAATAAAAAACAGACAGAGTGTTTTGGTGAGAAAAAGAATTGAGAGATGTGGTGAGTTGAAAAACAGAAAGAGAGCTAAGTAAAAACAGAAAGAGAGAAATGTGAGCAAAAAGAATTGAGAGAAAGCAAAAACAGACAGAGAGAATTGTGAGTAAAAAGAATTGAGAGAAATTAATAACAAACAGTGATTTTTTTTGTGAGCCACAAATGTTAAATCTGATGATGAAAGCTGTTTGGAATGTTAATTGGAGTTAAATACAAGTTAACTCAATGTTAAGCTGCTAGGCATAACTTAACAGCTGCTTTCGGTTTACCACTGTTCTTGAATAGTTAATGCAGCTAAGGCCATAAATTACTACTACTGTCGAAAGTTAATGCTGCTATCATAAACTTTACTACTAGCTTGTCGAAGTTAAATGCAGGTAGGCATAAACTTACTACTGATGTTAAAGTTAATGCTACTAAAAGGCATAAACTTACAACTGCTGGTAAATGTTACTTCTGTTGAAGGTAATTTCATAAAACTCGATCAAGGATTTCAATCACTCATATAATCGATTTCAAATTCAATCACATACTCTCTAATTCACATAATCACAAACCCTAACTCAATTTCATCATTCATTATCAAAACCCAACACAAAGCGGATCTAAAGTTTGCTAAAACTCACAATTTGGTTGCATTTTTGTCTAAAAACCTGCTAAAAGTGAAGGGTTTTTTTAAGCAAATTGTTGATTTTTCCTTAATGCAACCCTATCAATTATGCTTTCACGGTTAATCCTTCATTATCAACAACGTGCATTGAACAGTTTGAAGTTACTACTGACCCGAGTCGACACCATGTCCATGTTGAATACTGTTGCAAGCCCTAGTAGAAGGTGAAAAGATTATTGTTACTGCAGAATCTGTATATACAGTGATCTTTCACAAAAAGATGATGAAGGTCCTACTGCTAGTCTACCCATGCAACCTATCTTGAACAACTTACACTAATGGTTATAAAAAAACTTTCACAAACAGCTTACTGTTTTTTATAAGGCATTTCTTTACTCCCACAATAGGATAATCCTTATTCAAAGCCATTTTGCAATGCCTAAGTGCTAAGACTACTGCATGGAATGAATTTAGTAGCACTATGTCTTCTGCAATTATTTGCCTAGCCACAAACCAAAAGTTTAACTTTTCTAAGTACATATTTGAAAGTATGGTTAAGAAAAGTAATAATGTGAATAAAATTTTAATGTATCCAAGGTTTGTGCAAGTTTTTTGAATCACGCAATGGTGAAATTCAAAACATAAAAGGAATTATGTTACACCCTCTCATACTAAGAAAGATCTTTGGGAACAAGAAGATGGAATGAAAAGGTTTTTTTGGAAGATTCACACCCTTATTTCTAAAATGAAATGGTACGACAAGCACAAGAGAAATGGGTGAAGGTTTTAACAAAATCCTACTAGATTCCCCATCACACACCTACATTATATCAACAATCAACATCACAACCCCAAAGAAACAACAACTTAGGAAAGCCAAAGAGAAAGAACAACTGAGGTATCTTAGCCTAGTGGACCCTACAACCAATGAAGCAGATGAGGTTATCAATGAGGAGAAATGGTCTCTAGAACATTCTAATATCCACTACTCAGATGGTGAGGATAGTCTGAAACTTGAGAGGAATAATGCATTGTGGACAACTTTACACAAAGAGTTCTTTCGTGCTTGGAGACCAACAAAGACTACACAAAGCTCCATGAAATTTGATAGTTTGGTAAAGAAGGTCAAGAAGCTTGAGAAAGAAAAGATAGAAAATAGGACTCATAAGCTTAAGAGAATTGTACCAGGTTAGGTCCTGAGTGCTATAGGGTTATATCCTCTGAAATGAATGTATTGGGAAAGAGGATGATCCAACATAGGGGGAGGAAATTCATGATATAACGCTGATAGAAGACATCACCCTTGGAGAATGTTTCATGATGCTAAAATGTTTGATGTAAATAGATTTAACAAGGGTGAAGAAGGTGTTTGTTTGAAAAAGAAGTTCATGTTTATAGAAGTTGTTGTTGGTAAAGTTAAATGTTCTAGGCTAGTCTTGCTACAACAGCTAGTGCTGCCATAATAACTGAAGTTGACATTACTTTAGCTCAAGCACTGGCAGAGTTAAAGAGTGCAAAACCCAAGGCTATAACAACACTTACAACAACTGCTGCTATAACAATTACTGCTGCTAGCACAAGACCCACGGCTAAAGGGTTTGCCATTGATGAATAAGAGCAAGCACCTACACCAACACCAATAGTTTTCTCTTCCACATATCATCATAGTTTAAGGTTCAGGACAAGGTAAAGAATCATGGTAGAAAGAACACTTAAAGATGGTTAAAAAAAATAACAAATCATTTTGATCAAGTAAAGAAGCTATGAGATTACAAGCCTGAGTTTTGATGAAGAGGAGAGACTATCGAAGAAAAAAGATAAAGCCAATAAGCCTTAGACTAAGAATGGAAAGACATTCAGGCTAAGATTAAAGACAAATTATGAATTGGCTCAAACGCTACAAGGCAGAGGAGCAAGAAGAGTTTACTTGTTAAAGAGAAGGCAAAACTATTTCAACAACACTTAGAGAAAAAAGAAAGCACTTTGCAGCTAAGAGATATCTCTTGTGTTGTTGATCCATAAAGTAACATGCCCCGGACCCATATTCCGCTGCGACCCAATTTGGGGGTGTTACAGGATGGAAGCCTAAAGATTTGGAGAACAAGTCTTTTGAAAATATTCAAGAATTATTTAACAAAGCAATGAAAAGGGTAAACACCTTTGTTGACTTCAGAACAGAGTTGGTAGAAGGAACTGAAATGGAAGAAAGTTCTAAGAAACTAGATGTAATAGAAGAAATAGCACAAGAAAACAGTTCAAAAAGAGTAGGTGATGAGCTAGAACAAGAGAATGCAAACAAGCAGAAGGTGGATGTTGAGAAAGAAACTAAGCAAGAAAAAGTTGAGCTTCAAAGCTTAATGGAAATAGTTTCTGATGAATAGGGTGTAGTAATTGATGTTATTCCTTTAGCTACTAAACCACCAAGCATTGTTGAATGGAAGATCCTTAAAGAAGAAAAGAAAAGCTATTATCAGATCATAAGAGCTGGTGGACAGTCTAAGAGGTATCTGACCTTTCTTAATATACTTAAAGATTTTGACAGAGAAGACTTGGAAACTATGTGGAAACTGATAAAGATAAGCATGGGTTAACAAGGCTAGAGGAAGGATATGAAAGGGTATAATGGGGTAATTTAAAGACCATGTTTGAACCAAGTGTAGAAGATGAAGTCTAGAAGATGCAACAAATGTACAGGGTATTGTGTTGGAAATTATTTAATTCTTATGGAGTTCATTGCTTAACATTGCAATCTGAAATGATCTACATGTTGGTTGAGAAGAGATATCCCCTTACACTTGCAACAATCACTGAAATGATAAATAGGAAGCTGCAAGCTGATTATTGGAATGAAATGTGTTATCAGATTCTTAAGCTCATGACAAAATAGCTCAAGAATTAATGAAGTGTTTGGAAGCGTCCTCCTGGTGTTTAATGAAGCTTTTAATGAAGAAACTTGACATTTTGAAGAAGAATATCAAGTTTAGGTGAGGATTTTTGGGATTAAAAGACTTCTTAATGATCTTGAAGTTACTGCTGCTAAGGTTAGAGTTACTGCTGCTAAGCAAAACTTAGTGTTGTTCAGTAATCTTAATGAAAAATATGCTAAGTAGTTAGTACTGCTAGTTACCACTGCTAGTGTATATTACTACTGCTGCTAGTGTAATTTAGTTACTACTGCTAGTGTAACTTAGTATTGCTAGTATATGTTAGTACTGCTAGAGTAAAGTTAGTATTGCTAGAGTAAAGTTAGTATTGCTGGTAAAGATTGAAGAAAATATTCTAAGTAGTTACTACTGCTTGTACACAGTTAATGCTGCTGGTGTATAAGTTACTACTGCTTGTTCAGAATTAATGCTGCTGGTACAAAGTCACAACTGCTGGAAGAGTTTATGCTGACAGAGAAGAGATCAAAGACTTATCAGAGAAAGGATAAAGATTGATTGGAGATCAAGATTACTTATGTGATAAGTATAAGTTATCTATAGAATAGATCATAGAGAATATTCTAAGATTTAGGAATATATTATAAATCAACTAGGACTCCTTGGTGTATAAAAGGAGGTCCTAGGGCATAGAGTTTGATATCTAGAAATCTTTTTGTTTTGATATCGTTTAGCTTCAAGGTTTTGTAACCCTAATACTAGTTAGAGTATTCGTGTTAATATATTGAAGCTTTGTTTATTAATCTGTGTGTTTATTAGAATTACTGTTCTATTGCATATTCTTCTTATTGATCAAAGATTAGATTCCGCATATTCTTTAATATATTTTACAAAGTTTCTATCATAGTTATGTAGGATTTAACTTGCATAACTAAACCTTACACAAGCTAAGGAATTCAAGATCTATTCAAGTGGGATCAACAGATATATTGGGATTAAGCCAATTGTGATAATCGTCCAATAAGGGACGATTGAAATTGCCATCTTTGAAGAGCATAGGTATTGAATCGTTGAGCTCGAATAAATTCTATTGACTTTTTATGTTTTCTTGCTGGATTGTCATCGCCGAGTATGCACAAAATGTGCTCTACGTGTTTAGGTGCTTTTAGTTAATAGTAAGCGCTTAGGTCGCTTTAGTGTTGCTGATGATGTGGCTTAGATTTTGAATGAATCCATTTATGAATAAGAATTGGATAGGATGGGTACGTATGCCCAAAAGTTTATTGTCAATCAAGTCTTGATAACCCACAAGCATGATTACGGTTAGTTAGGACTTAGCCGTGATTAAGTCGGAATTATTGTCGAAATGGCTTGACTATCTAGCAAGCTTAGTATAATTAAGCAAGCGTGATAAATGTTGGGAATAAAATGCTCTAAGGTATTCCTACTATTAGTAAGGATCATTCCCACTGCTAGAGTATTTTCCCACTGCTAGTGAAGTGTATTCCACTGTTAGTGAAAGTTTTCCACTGCTAATGTTTCCACTGCTTGAAGGTTTTTCCACTGTTGAAGTCTTTCCACTGCTGTCTAAGGATAAGGATTACTCAAAGTCAAATGCACGTTATTGTTATATTTAGAATATATTTTGTGTATATCTCTTCTATTTAGGAGATCCAGTTAGGTCTTAGCTTGTACAGGGCTCCTTGTGCTATAAAAGAAGTCCTTAGGTTAGAGTAGAAAAACACATCTCTGATATATATTCTCTCATAGCTTTAAGGTTGTGTAAACCCTAGTACTGGTTGAGTACTCGTATTATTACATCAATAATATTAAAGCTTTTTGTGTAACTCACTGTTCTATTCATTTCACTGTTCCATTCATTTCATTGTTATTCTTCTTAATCACTATGGTGAAACATCTTAACAAAGTTTCTCTCATTGTTAGTTTGGATTTATCCAAGGTGATAATAACCTTACAAGCTAAGGCATTAGATCCGAGTTTTGGGACTCAACAAGTGGTATCAGAGCTTGTTGAGGAACTTTGATCAAAGAAGCATAACACACTAATCTCATCACCAAATCAAAAACTGAAATGGATCCCTATAATCACTCAACTCCCACTTCTACAAAACTTCCAATTCTTGACACTGGAAAGTTTGAACAATGGAAGTTCAAAATCTAGTTGTAACACCCCTAAATCTGGGTCGCAGCAGAATGTTGAATATCCGAGGGCGTTACATTTATGGCTTAATAGCACAAGATATGAGAACGACCACTAAACGTGTCGTTTGAAAAGATACATTAGATTAATAAAATACTTGTTTGTTACATAAGCCCATGGCTTCAAATTGTTCAACAATATATGTAAAGATTCTGGTTTATAACAATTGTCCCCAAAAAGTAACAAGACCCCAAATCTTTAATGTTGACTCTTCAATTATTGACTTCCAATATATCATCGCACCTCATGCTTTATTGACTTGAAAAAACATGCTTAAAACGTCAACATAATGTTGGTGAATTCATAGGTTTATGTAAATCATTTGTAGGACCGCAAGATTTCTAAGTGTATGATTAAGCAACAGATGCAAACATCATAAAAAAGTGATTATGTTTTCCTAAGCTCATGACACCAAAGCTCGACGTATATGAATGCAAATAAATTTGCCAACAAGTGTCTATGAATGATGTGCTAACCCTGCAACATCCCAAATTCGACATGATATGTGTTCATTCCCGGTGATAGCTAGTCACCCGAACGGGGATTGTCAATCCCTAATAGATCTATTCATAACATTCGCGCCCACATAATGCAATTCCCCATTACATCTATGCAATTAACAGTTCATGATGATGGACATAATGGGTTATAGTTACTCAGGCAAATACGTAATCATAGTTTAAAATGTACACTTGCGTCCAATTTGTAAAACAAAGCATGTTCTCACCCTAACGATGTAAATCATTTAAATAATTGTAAAACATAGGTTTTATTACATTTTAAGCCCGATTAAATTTTAACAAGTGGCAATCGGTTTTATTACTTCCAAATAAGTCACAGAAGCTGAAACCTCTTATAAATAAGCTCGGATAAGCTTATTTATGCTTATTAGGCTTAATGAGCCTTATTGGGCCTGTTAAGGTCCAATAAGCTATTTAAAGGTCCAAATGAAATTTCAAAAGTACATAAGCCCTCCATAAGCTTATTAAAAACTGATAAGCTGAAAAATAAGCTCGGGTGAGCTTATTTGAGCTTATTCGGGCTTATTGGGCTCGTTAGCCTAATAACTCAACCCGAAAGTTTGTAAAAAGGGTTTCATATATTATACAACTTATTTTCTAGACTTATTAAGCTTGTTTGGGTCTGATTAAGTTGACTTTACTTCGTGGCTTATCCAATAAGCAAATAAGCCCCGGTAATAGGCTTTTGGTCCCATTACGAGTCCATTTAGTGTTTTAAAGGTTTGGGCTTGGTCCATTAAGGTCCATTAGCTTGATTAGGATTATTATAGACCTTATAAGCTGCTTAAGCTCACAATTAACCAGTCTAAGCTTATTTGTGGCTTATGGGCTTTCATGGTTTACGGTAATGGGCTAACAAGTCCATTTAAGGATCCGTTTGGTTTTTAGATATACCTTAGGGTCCATGTGAGCCAATAAGCACATAGGTCTCTTAAATAAGCCC